>BOPP01000176.1:2393439-2425380 GCA_017312745.1 Gryllus bimaculatus | reverse complement strand
GCTTTTTGTTATAGTATGAAGAAGTAGATGAAGAGTACCGATGGGATACCTTCATTGGAAATCAATCAATGTCAGAATAATTCTACAACATCGTATTTACTTATTATTTTGTAAAAAAATACATTGTAAATTTTTTGTTATAAATAAAAAAAATCTTACGGTATACTCAATCCCCACCTCTGCCCTCTTAGGCAAGGAAGAGGCGATGTCACGGAAAAGCGATCGCGTTAAAAAGCTTTTTCATTACAGACGATAAACCGAAGAAACCACGGTCTTTCAATGTCTTGCTCCCATTCCAAGATAAGATATTTGACAGAGTAAGCGCGGCTATCTTGCGTCGGAAATTGAAGTCTTTCGAAAAGCTACAAGCAGTCATGCGACAAAGGAATGCTCCGTTCCCTTTGAAACGCGCCCGGAGAGCAGACTGAAAATATAAAAAACAAATACATAGTCGGCCTCCAGGTGGAAGTGACCACTCACCCTATCCTTAACCCATGTAAAGGAGTGGTGTACCATGATGATTTTGCGTCTGAAAGGCATAAGGAACTCTTTTTTCTAGAGCAAAAGTGTTACCGAGGTTTTCGGGATCAGAGGAAGGAGAACGGGAGAGATATTCCCACTCCACCTCTAATCCTGACGTTCAACCTCCCAGTCGTTCCAAAAAGGATCATCAGTGGATTTTTACAATATTCGCGTGCTACAGTATGTCCCGAACCCATTGCGGTGGTTTAAATGCCAAAAGTTGGGCCATAAGCAACAATGCTGTCTGGCAGTAAGCCCTGTATGCGTTAAGTGTGGCAGGTCAGAACATGGAGTAGAATCCTGCGCTTTAGCGTTGGACAGTGTGAACTAGGAAGGAGACCATTCTTTAAACATTAACAAGTACCCTATCCTTTTAAAAGAGTGATGTCGAAAAGATCCGAGTGAACGAGGTGCCCGAGACTCAACGCCGTTTCTTGGCGAAAAAGCCAGTACCTCTCTCTCGGTCTTTCTGCAGTACAGTGAACAAGCCTGCGAAGGCAACATCGAGATGCCAAACCAAAACTATACCATCTATGTGTAACGCAGCTTGTCAGGTCTCAAGAATTGTCCCAAATCACCAACTCTACCGTTCCGTCGACAATCAAGACAAAAAAACATCCAATGTAACAAATACCCAAATTCGTGCGCCAACGAAATCTCCAGATCGCGGTCCCCCTTCTCAAGGGATCAAGATTCCCCTTCAACGCTGGCCGACCTCTTGCAGTAGTCAGGACGTCTCTGCTGTGGAAGAGTGCTCAAAACACCTTTAAGAAGGTGAGGAAGAAAAACAATCTCACCTAAATGTCAATCATGGCTCTCTTGTGGAATATAAACTGTTTCCGTTTTCATTTAGAAGAATGAAGATTAATAATCTCTGGTCATAACCAGTTCATTATGTGCTTGCAGGAAACTCACCCCTTTCTTCCCCAACATTTCCTCTCCGTTTGCGGTCTTCACACGTACCGGTTCGATCAAGATGCCGGGCTTCGCGTTATTCGCGGTATTTATCCGCGACTCCTTGCACTCCGAGCAACACATCCTTCGAACTGATCTCCAGACCGTGGGTACAGCTGAATTAACCTTCAGTTCCGCTTACTCTGTGCAATATATCTTCCATCCGCACAAACCGTATCACAGAAACAACTTGAAGATGAGCATGATCTTGGCCGGGTGACGCCGCGTCAAAGGCTGTGTTGCCGACGTTTCGACCATCTTGTCGTGGTCTTCCTCAGGGCTTGTTCACCTGCCCTGAGGAAGACCACTAGGGATGGTCGAAACGTCGGCAACACAGCCTTCGACGCGCCGTTACTCGGACAGCCAAGATCATGCACATGACTCAGCCGCGGAAGCCTACGACTGCAACTTGATGAAATCCTCCAGCTGCCCCAGTCCTTCCTTGTTGGAGACTTTGATGCCCACAACCGTGCTTGGGGTGGTACCTTCCGAGAGGTCCTCTCCGAGAGGTACTATTTCGGAAAATATTTTTGACCAGTAGAACTTAATTCTTCTTAATTCTGGGAATTACACTTACTGGATTTTCCGTGGCTTCAAACCCTCCCTTTTGAATTGATCTGGCGTGCTCCAGTCCATTTTAGCGTGGACTGTACTTGATGACTTGATGATGGGAATGACCATTTTTCTACTCTGGCCCAATTTGATTCCTAATTTAGACATTACCCTTCCTTCTCACTGGCTCATGGGCTATGACTGAGATACATTCAGCAAAAAAAAATTAAAATACCTGAAAATTATTCCAATGACATCGATGCCATGGTAGACCGTTTCACCGACGCCCTCTTCGCGCCGGCCACGACTCGTCCCTTTGCCTGCGTGGAATGACTGTGACCGAAAGCGGGCATTGGTAAGGAACAGTAAGTTCCCCACCACAGCAAATCTGACTGATTATAAAAGAAAGAGAACCAGAGCTAGGTTAGTAAGACCGCTTCTTGGAGAGCTTATATTTCTTCTTTTTTTGCCATACGCCCCCTAACGTAGTATGGCGAAAGGTCGAATGATCGGAGGAAGACTTTCCACACCCTCTGTCCCAGGGCACCTATGTAATGGAAATCTCACTTCTCGTAGTTAAGAAATAGGCCTGGCACTATGAGAAAACCTCCAGCTCCCCAAGCTCTTGAAAATGAAGAGAAGAATGGAGAATAGCAGACTGGACGTTTCACGTCGCCTGGAGGAAGACTATAACGTTCCTTTTTCCATGGATGAATTTTCCTCTGCCCTCGCCCATGGGAAATATTCTATTCCAGGACCAGACCCGATACATAAACAAATGCTGAAACATCACGCGAAAAAGGAACGTCATTCCCTTCTTCGTATCTTTAACAAAATTTGGATGTAGCATACCTTTCCTATGAGTTGGTGTCCAGCAGTAATCATTCCAATTTCCAAAGAAGGAAAGGTCAAATCCGTCAACCCCGCCAATCTACGACCCAATCACGCTCACAAGCTGTGTTTGCAAGCTATCAGAACGAATGGTGAACACGCGTAACAGAGAAACCTACTTACACCCATCCAGTGTTTTTAGTAACCATACTTTCGTCAAGATACTTCCGCGCCCGTCTCGGCGACTTGGTATCTGCCGGTCACCAGTTAGAAAACGGAGTTCCTCAGGGATCAATTCTTAGTGTCGCTGTTTCGTATTACTATCAGTACAACAGCAATGATAATCCGAGAGCGGGTGAAAGCATCTTACTTCGTTGACGACTTCGCAATTTTTTTGATTCTCGAATAGCATGTATGTTATTAAGAGGCAGTTACAGCTTGTCCACAACAAAATGCAGGGTTAGAGCGATGAAACATGATATATGTTCTCCACTTCAAAAACCAACTACATGCACTTCTGCAGAATTCATCTTCTTCATAACCATCCTGATCTTTTTCTTGGGGGTCATCAACTTTCTTTCGTCGAATCCGCAACTTTCCTTGCCCTGAAATTCGACAAGAGTTTAACATGCCGAACGCATATTGAAAACTTGAAGAATCGATGTGAATCGCTATTGAACCTCCGCCGCACCAGAACTGGTAAATTACAGGGGTCTGAGAAAGACTGTACCTTGCACCTACGTCGAGACTATCATCCTTCCTATCTCAGATAATGGTTGTATTGTTTATGGGTCACCGTCTCCATCGACCATCCGGCTATTGAATACATACACAATGCCGGTATACGGATCAGAACAGGCGCCTACGGCATATGTCGCATTGAATGCCTCTTGGAAGAGGCTGGTGGACTATCCTTGAGGGAAGGCGAGATATTGTAAATGGCTGCTATTGTGCGAAAGGGTTAGCTATATATACTTCACGTTACGCAGTCCTTCAACCAAGGCATAGGACATCGGACGCACACAGACCATCGTTACCTCCATCCTCCGGGTATCCGCCTCTACATGCTCCTGCAGAAACTGGTTATAAAATTCATCCCTGTGAAACCCTACCTAAGTCTCGGCCCCCTTGGAAGCTTCTCCGGGCTAATATAGACATGAGATTATCAAAGTTCCCCAAATACTCAACTCTCCCCACTACAGTTCTAATGGAATTTCATGAGATGAAATCCGAGTATTCTGGCTTTAACTTGACATACACTGATGGTTCCTCCCAAATAGTAAAGTAGAATGTGCCTTCTACTGCCATAGTGACATGAGGAGTCTTCGTATAGACTCTTCCTGTGGCGTTTTTATTGCAGAAAAATATGCGCTCTTGGAAGCACTGAAGTTCGCTGAATAGATGATATAAAAGTAGTGAACTGCAGTGATTCCAAGAGCTCGCTTGAATCTATCACCTGCTTCTCTTCTTGTGATCATCTGACAATGAACATCCAACACCAAATTCATCATTTATTGGAGCGTCGTTATGTTTTTTTTTATGGATCCCTGGCCACGTTGGGATAATAGGAAACGAAGTTGCTTGCACGGGGTGCTTGCAGGTACTTGGAAATGAATCTTCTCTGTATAAGTTCTTAGGTTTTTACGAGAGACGGGTATTTACAGCATTAACTGAGAGAAGAGGATTATGCCAATTATTTGGCTCCTAGTTGGAGTTGGATTCTTAAGTGTTTATCTGGCAAGTAACATTATTATAAAAACATAAAATTAACGATATATTAAATTTGTTAACACACAATTAACAATAAGTATTATTTATTACATTTCAATTCCAAAAAAGCCTGTAAACGTTAAAATTGGATCACATACTCTTCAAATAGAATATCAACATGAGGTTTGAAGTTGCCACTTTCGCAGCTCGGCAGTTGATTTTCTATGATTCTCACATAGATGAAAACCCAACAAAAAATCAGATGACAATGTCGAGACAATAGTCGGTGAATTTTTGTCGAATTTGCAATGTGTAGGGGCCGAGGAGGAGAGATAGAGAAGAGAGAGAGAAGAGAGATTGAAGCGTACTTCGCGTCACTACGTACGCCTACTCGCCGTTAAGCCGCCGTTTCTACGTTTGGGTCATTCCATGGTAACCAACGGGAGTGTCTCAGACTGCCCCAATATTTTTGTCAATTGCCATAAATCGGTATCAAAATAAAAGAACAAAAAGTGCATAACTCCCAATTACTTGCTCTACATTGTTTGGTTTATATATATATATATATATATATATATATATATATACACACATACATATTCAATTTTAGACATAATTTAGTGAATTGCAACGTTGAATGGACGCAACAAGATTGGGACATTTACATATGAAGTTGATAATGAGTTTCCTATTTCAGTGAATTAAAATAAATACGTAGCAACTTTATTTATTTATACTCATTTTACATTCTGTCATTTAAATTTAGCGAGTATTGTCCGAAAGAATACAATAACGTTTAACGATAAAATTTATTTCAAAACGAATATTATTTTCATACTTTTGAAATAGTTTTAACTATTCTGCACCTGTATGGCATTTTCTGCTCATACATAATTAAATCTTACTGTAAATAGTCTTAAATTTCGCCTGTACAGTTTATACCATAATAGAAGTTGTTTTGTAGTTCGACACGAATAAGATCGTTATTTCGGCACGTCTGAGAATTAGTCTCATCCCATACAGAAAATGCACGCAAATCAGATGCAGCACAAAATGAAATTTATGATGAAAATTAGAAATTTATATATCTTACCAACATTCTCGGCCTTGAATTCCCATATTTAATCTCTTTGAAAAATTTCCTCTCAGGTTCACTTTCGCGTGGAATAACCCACATTTTAAGGCTGAGAGTACAGCGTACTTCTCGGCGGAGTCGACACTGCAAAAAGAATGGATTCGATAAGAACGAGTGGCCGATCTAGAATAGAAAGTACACGCCACCGCCTTTTTCGTGGCAGAACTATCCGTATTGATCAAGGTGTGCTCAGAGTGGCCTGCTTTGATTTCCTTCACGGGCCTTTCCAGATTCTAGGGATGGCGATATCTGCTTGGAGAAACCTTTCAACGATGATTCGTTCCATAATTTTCAAAGGGGTAGAGGACTAGGTAAGGATTAGGGAAGGAATGGGGAAGCTAACATTGAAATCTGTAGAAAATTCTCGAAACGGCTACCTGGGGTAAAAGGTAATGAAGATCTGATGGGATATGAAGATCACTGAATAGCTGAAGAACAGCCAATCGGAATGTGGCTGAAGAACAATCAATCCAAGTGTGATGAAATTTTCAAGATATATGTTCCGACCATGACATTCAAGGACTGTTCTGCCAAGAGGCGGTTAAGCTACGCCTTCTAGATACAGACGATCCTTCCAGCTGCGGGTCGAGATAGTTATTTTAAAATATTTAATGTGAATCTATTCTAATCGGCATCGCACAATATTAATTGCAAGAAACAGCGATATAATTATACATTTTGTCACGATACGTTACATCATATACGAACATGTGTCCAGAAGCTCCCAAAATTCTATGATGGGTTTCATGAAGAATGGCATTTTCAGATTTTCCGTACAAAAAAATTGTCGCCGAGAAAATTGAGTTTAAATGTTACTTCCAGACGAAATTCAAACTGCGGCACAATCTGCAATGCAGTTGAGCCTTTTGTTTTTCCGCGTTTTCGGGAAACTGTCGAGTAAGGAAAACATAGCTTGCCGCACACTAGAGTACTGTAATGGAATCAAATGTTTATGTTTCAATCCAAATACAAAATCTATCAAATAAATCTATCAAATTACTTAAAATGCATGCAACTTATAAACTATAACCACGTTAGACGAATCTTCTGCGTAAAATCGTCTTGCACATTAGATACGATGAAATACACTACAGCAAAATTTTTTATGATCTAATTTTCGTTTTACCTTCACCATACTTTTGCGCACGTACTTTTTTTGCAAATCAAGTTAGTTCATTTTCCATTGAAAATAATTTTTTGGAAAAAGAAATTTTATCGACAGGAAAATAAATATTACTTTCATAAGTGCGGGTAGATGACCATTGTACCCATCTGGTTATTAGGTAAGAAACTGTAGGTCATTGTTACCATGCTATTGTGCTGTGAGGTGCTGTAATATTTTGTTCGTACAGTTTCTCCAGACACGAATTTACGCGTGGTTGAATAACCTAATCGTGTTCTTCTATTTTGTGGCAGCCTCATAATAGTTAAGCAAACGACAAGACATTAATATTTTCGAGAAGAATGTCTATTAAGCATATTTCGGCATAAGGCTATGCAATCAAGAAAAAAGCACACAAGCTATTCCGTACAAGTTTTGAAAGCCTGAGACTGTGGAAAAATGGTATGAAACATCAATACCCTTTGCAATTGCAAAGCGTTGGATGCAGCCAAAACAATTGCAATGGTTTGAAGATAGCCACAACTTCATGTACACGATTGTTATTTTTGTAGGGTTAATGTTAAAGATCATAATATGTAAAATTAGAAATAAGAAAGCAATACAATATACTAATGTTGAGTGAATAGATCATCATATAAAAAAAAGGACATGAGCTAAAAAAAAGAAGTGAATAAAAGAGAGCAGGCCAATGTATTTTAAATACCAATATAATACGTATGTACACAGTGTGTACATGTTACATTGCATTTCAAAGATGCATTATGACAGATTTGAAGTACTGATTCATGCAACAACTAACAAACCTTTATTTGAAACAGACCTTTACTTGAAATAGAGACGTACGTTCCAGGTACATAAACTTTGCATTCAACTTCACAATCTTTCCTTCCCATATTTGAATTCAGGATATTTGCTGACAATGGCATAGTTAAATTTGCATTTGCGCTTTGGCATTTTAAATACCACAATATATCTTTAGCAACTGTTTTCTGTCGAGCGTTTTCTTCACCTACAGTATCGCCAAACAATGCACAGAACTATTAAGAACACGAATGAGTGAACCTGTCGAACTGCATAGAGAAGAGAGAATACTTCGGTGATAGAGCTGCCACCTCCAGTCATATTAGTGTACTTGTAAACAGGAGTCAAAACAAATTCAAAACATGGAGCTCTCAGGCCAGCAAGTTACAAAAAGGAGGACATTTCGTGAGTTTTAAAAAATCCGCCCGTACCCCAGACCAAAACTAGTGGTGCTAGAATAGAATGTACACTCTCGCCCGTACTTTTACGCAAAATTACGAGAAAAGTACTCAATTTTCAAAAAATTGTATATGATCTTATTTTTAAATCTATCTTCAATGAACAGATTTCATGAAGGGAAAAATATTATACCTGCACAATTGTCTTAAAGGGATAGATACAGCTTACTGCAGTTAAAGTTTCAATTGTTCGTGTCAATTTTGTAAAGGGTAATACGCACTGTAGCAGTGCCAGATTAATACATTTTTCGAACGTAAAATGTAAGTAACACTGAGCATAAACATGTTCAATTATTTAAAAGGGTTGGCTGAAAAGAACCAGATAAACACTTTAAAATTTCCAATTATAAGCCAAGTAATTGGCATAATCCTCTTCTCTCAGATAATGCTGTAAATGTCAGACTCTCGTAAGAAGCTAAAAAGCTTGCAGAAAGGTTCGTCATTTCCAAGTACCTGTGCTAGACAGCTAGCAAGGTGAAGCCTTCGCCGGCTCTCTCTTCCCTTAGAACAGTGCAGGAGAACAAGCTCTACGGAGAGATCCGTATTGCAATTATCGCAAATACGGGTGGGTCACCGCGGAGAAGATGTCCGTGGGAGAAATGACAGCGACCGATCCGAAGGCGTGTCAGAATTATCTCCTCTCGTCTTAGCCCACGAGATGAAGCCAAAGTCAAGGCTTTACGGAATCCTTGATTATCGTGAATCTGAAGTCTGAGTTCTGCCACTCTGTTTGCCATGCGCTGAGAATACGTTTAATAAACGTTTGGTATCATTTGTGGGGACTGTGAGGATGTCTACCTTCGCTTTCTTTGTGGCGAGCTTTGCTGCCTGGTCAGCAATGTCGTTCCTTATTATCCCAAAGTGACCTGGGATCCAACAAAAAACCAAATTATAACGACGAACCAGTAAATTATGGATTATGTGTTGGATGATTATTGGTGGGGGTCACAAGGAAAGAGCAGGAGATAGATTCTAGCGAGCTTTCTGAATCACTGCTTCCTTTAACATAATCGATTCAGCAAACTTAAGTGCCTCAATGAGCGCATATTTTCCTGCAGAATAAGCGCTGCACGAAGAGTCTAGTAGAAGACTCCGTGTGGAACTATGGCAGTAGAGCCGAGACAAAAACGAGCACTGGAAGATAACAGACTGACCCGAAAGAAGAACACTCCGACCCAGTTCAAAGAACATTATCGACGAAACAATTGTACAACCAAGCACAAGATTACTACTTCCACTTCATATCAAGCTTGGTTTAATGAAATAGTTACTTAAAGCATTTCAAAAGATGGTTACTGTTTCCAATGCTTGGTAACTAGATTTCCGAAAATATTTTATGAGAAACTTAGAGAAGAGATCTTTGTGAACTCGCAGATTAGAAATGTAATGAAAGGCAATTGTTTCAAAGTACAACAAATCTAGTGAAAAAATGGGTTTTGTATACACAAGTTTGGACAACAACAAAGATCCTAACTAAAAAACCATTGTTAAAACGCTGTTGCAAAATTTCATGGAATTAGAATGCAACATGAGTGTAAAATTGTATTTTCTATATTCTCATATTAGTCTTTACCTGCGAACCTCGACGACGGTATTGAAGAACATGGAGCACGTTTCCACCAGTACGCCAAAGACATGAAAAGGAGATATCGGGGAGGGGGGGGGGGGCAGAATACAATCGTGATGGCCGACTACTGTTTAATGATACAGAGAGACGCCACCCCTCAAGGGAAACTATCATGAAAAAGAAGTTTCACATCAGGTCTGAAGGCCCGGAGGTGAATTAAATTATCAATACCTATTTATCTTGTATTCGTAATATTGTGTCTGTGTTCATAATAATTAGCATTTTTAATATAATTAAATACCATTGTCCACTCTATTGCAAATACATGTTAATTCTATGCAAGGTTACCGAACACAGTATTTATTTTTAATGGAGAAAATTAATTTCCTTGTAAAAATCAAAGCGATTTTAGTTATTTCAAACGCGAATTGTGCAACAACCTTACGTGCTACAAAAAAAACTAAAATCAGATTTCAAATCTGAATGAAAGATACTTTTAGAATCATCTTTCTCTACGACTAGTCCAGAATGTATGCATTTCTGCACGTTATCGGATGCAGAAATGAGAACGATTCCACAAGCCGTGGTTCTTGCACGGCTGTTGACCAATCACATTCGACTTAGCTCATTATTCTCGACAGAGGGCAGAGGGTGGAAGGTTATGAGAATGATCCTCTGTCAAAAAGAAAATGTCTGTCTCAAACACTCTACTGCAGTCTAGAACATAATGCAGCTGTCATTCAAAATACGCGTATACAAGAAACATTTTGTTTTAATAGTAATTATAGTTAAATTGAAATCAGCTGAAATTGAAAGTCAACTCCTTCGATAATAAATATTATCAATTGCTACGACTTCACAATATTTTTTCAAAAATTAAATAATAATTAGATATTAAGGATTATCTTTAGAGGACTTTTATTTCTTGTATAGGGTTATCTAAAGCACAAGACTCCAGTTCACAATAAAGATGTGCAAAAAAGTAATAGGGGAAGAGGTAGGAATATGAAGTAGGGTAGAAATATGAGAGAGCAAGGTTTTCCCCTCTGTGAAGTGTTGACATTTGTCGAGTGGCTGGAGAACTATGTAGTCTAGCATCATCATTGCATTCCTTCAAGGGCGGGATTCAGTCTTCGAAGTTTCCCGAGGGGAACATTTGCAGTAAGTAGTGCTGTCAAAAGTTTTTGTAGCTCTCTACTGAAGTGCAATTTGATTGTGATTTTCCAACAAATGTAGGAGGTAAATTGATACACTTTATTGGTAGCATTATGAGACTGTCTCATATTACTACCAGTCAGTTTTAATGACCGTAAAGTTCCTAAAGATTGTATGGGTGAATTATGGATTCAGTGAATCTTCACCAGACTGTGGGCGCGCAGATATTGTGCCGGTCCAGGGAGTGCACAGACTACACTTGTGATTATTGTAAGAAATGTGATTTGTCAACATGTATTTCTACTTATTGAACATAGTTTACGTCAATAAAACCGTTTTGTAACATTTTGTAACAACTCCAGTTTTCATGCTCTATATAACAGTATTGTCTCGTAATACTACCGGAGTTTTCAATTCATTGGTAGAAAAATTAAATATTATATAAAACCTATTAGTTCCGCAACGTTTAGGTTAATACAGCACATTTTACAATAAACATAGTTTGAAACAGCAATTCACGTTTTAAGTACGTTTATTCTGGTACCTTATAGGTTCCAACACAAAAAGGTTAGTCTCTCATATTCCTACCTCTTCCCCTACTTCCAATGATTCCACTAGTCCAGGAGAGTTGTTAATTTTTATAAAGCTTGGAACATGATCAATGTTGCAAGCCGATACGCTGCTGCACACTATGCACATAATTTATTTAAAAAAGGCATTTTCAGTTTAAGGCAGTACAGTGCCGAGTGCTGTGTTGTGTCAACTTTCGTGTTAATAAGATCAACTGAATAAAATCCAGCAAGTGGGTAAAACACACTTATAAGATCGTAGGTATACTCAGTACACCCAACGAACATACTAAGATGGCTTCTGATCAAGGAGTCATCCCCACCAGTGAAATCCAACAATCAAGCCAAGTTAGTAATGAAAATGAGGATTATGCCAACCGATATTTAACTGCTTCTCAGAAAGGTATGTTCCCTACAAAAGAGCACGCGCTTGTGATTGACTCAGAAGAAGGAATATCAGTAAAAACGTACATCCAGGAACTTGCAAAAATTACCAATCCCCACATTATACGGTTCGTCTCAAGGATTTCAAAAACACTTATATGTGTCTATCTCGATTCCAAGGAAACTGTAAAACAATTAGTAGACAATAAATCAACTATTTCAATTAGTAACTCAACGCTAATCATTATAACGCTATTTATGCAGAATAAAAGACTCATTCTTTCCAATGTGTGTCCTATTATCCCACACTCAGTAATTATTGGCGAGCTAACGAAACTGAAAATACGAATCGGCTCTACAATGACCTTTCTGAGAGCCGGCATGTCCGAACCAGGGTTCAACCACATTTTGAATTTCCGGCGACAAATTTACATTCATCCGGATGATATGGACAGAGTACCAGAAACCATGAAAATTAAGTATGATGACACAGTTTTCTGGATACATCCATCATCAGATTCTATATCATGGTTTTTATGCACAGAACACGGACATTTTGCAAATAATTGCCTTATGAACAAACAAAAGGATAACATCTCTGGCACTGTGAAGTTATTCCTAATGAAAACAATCAGCTGTCCCTCTCCTCTTTTCCAGCACTTAAACCCTCTTCAACCGCGTATCCTACAGACAACCGACCTACAAAAAATGTCAAACGCCCCTTATCTAGTCTATCTTCAAAATCTGAGACATCAGAAATGTTAAACTCAATTGTATGTGAAGAATACCAAACCCATCTTAAAGAAAGAGTCTCAGATACAAATAACATACAACCGATTACACCAGAGACAATGGATTATAAAGCCCAGCAATCTAAAGACTCCACATTGACAAAATCAAATTTAAAAAACAATAAAAAAACAAAACTTGAAATTTCTGTTGCTGAGGAATCTGATAGACTAGAAAATCAACTTGCCCCACTTAAAGGAATATTATCTCAACCAAGTAATCAAATATGTTTTGAATGGATTACAACTACAGTCTTTAAAAAAACAAAAAATTGCATAAATATTGAGAAAAGCGTTCTTGAATTCACTCCAGATATCAAAATGTTAATACTAATGTTAGAAGATACTTACCCGCACCTTACGGATAAAAACATCAAAAGACGTTTCACAAATTTAAAAAATAAATTAACGAAAATTGAAGAAATCAGATAACTTTCAAGCTCCAGTGAAATCAGCGATGACGATTCAATCTAATACTCTTTTCAAATTCTGCTCTTGAAATGGCATATACTATTCTCCAATGGAATATAAATAGCTTTAGCACACAAAAGAGAAATTGCTACTACTAATCAACAAGTACAACCCTGATATGATCTGCCTACAAGAAACGAATAATAAAATCAACCTAAAACCACCATTAAATAATTACAATATGTGTTTAAATAACAGAACAGATGCAAACATAGCTAGTGGTGGGGTAGCCATCTACACAATATCATCTTATAAAGTAGATTAACTTTACCTTAATTCCACCCTCGAATGTTGTGCAGTTACTCATATAAATAAGCCTATAACTATATGTAACGTTTATCTCTCCCACAGTCATATCTCTACTGCTAGTGAACTGACCCATCAAATAAATCAACTGCCGGCACCATTATACTATTAGGTAACTTCAAAAACCACAGTTTCATGTGAGGATCACACAAAGAAGACTCAAGAGGAAAGATATAATCAGTACACACACAATCATGAATATCACCCAATCACTGCAGAATACTGCAGCAGAGTAAATCCTTGTTACTATATAAATTACTGTTCTTGATATGGTTATTGTTCACATTTATTTTTCCTATGTAACTATATGGTTTATACTACTATAACTATTTGAAACCCCATATTATGTGTCAATATAGAATATCCACTTTATGCCTTCCTCCAGGTCAAGTGTCTGACCTGTCCATAAACATGTATAGAATCTGTAATAACCGCCTGTAATTGTGATAACCTACAACAGAAATTATTTGTTAATACTGTGATTCTGTATTACAAGCTTGTGCTCGCTCAAGACTTTGATGTTTATGCGACCATTATAAATAAATTAAATTTAAAAAATGAATTTTATGTAGATTAATAGATTCAATGAATAGTACACATAAAAGACTAGGTACTATTTAAGTTATCTGATTCTCAGCACGTGATGTTCTCCTCAATTGATAATTGCACCCAAAACGTGAAAAAAATGAAAGGCCCAGCCCCCATTACCCATGCCGATGTCGGCTCTGACGTGGCAGCCTGTTAGGAATTCGCGCCTAGAAAAAACAAACTCAAATTTTCTGAGACTTTTGTTATCGGAAAAAGTGGATGTACAATTTTTTACAAAATTCAACACAGAATTTGGAGTATTCTTTGTAACGAAAGCTTCCGGTCATTGTGTAGAAATGTCGCATTCACGCAGCCAAGAAATCTACTAAAAGCACTTTCCGAAAAGGTTCGGTATAACGGTTAGTGTATCGGACTGTTATATTCAAGTTCGAGGGTTCAAACCTGATCGATGCCGTGGGTTTAAAAAAAACTTTCGTATGCCTTCCTTTGGAGGGGAAGTAAAGCTGGCTGTCCCATGGACTTTTGCATGTAGAAGCTCGACATGCCCAGGAGCCTCTGAGCTAAATTCAAATCGCCTGTTTCGTCGCCCGAGTCTTTTTTGTCTGCTCGACGTCTGCTTTCTTGCTCTGTCAACTCGATAGCGAAAGAGTGGGCCTTATGGCCTGAACATCGCCAAGTAAAATTAGATAGCATTGAATTCAACGTGTGAATTAAAGAACGCGGGCACGCGTTCATGGCAGAGAACTGCCTTCCCTGTCCGGGCGGGGCTTAGGCGAACAGCCGCTGGTCACATCTCTTTTCAAAACATGTTCCGACTATTTCAGGCCATCCAGTTGCCCCAATGTTTCGTAATGAAAACGTTAGGCTAATTTGACACCCGCGTACGAGTTCATAATTGACATTCCCAATCACTAATAATATGAAAATGACCAAGGATAAGTAATTTTAGACTGCACGACACCAATTAGGAACGAAACGAATTTTGGAATTGACAATGAAGACTCTCGCGTCATACTTCACAGAAAGTAGCAAGCGACGCAAGTTGATATGGACAGTTGAATCTGCGAGACCATACACTTCACGTGAATAGACAGTGGAGTCTCAAAAAGCGGCAATTGTCGGAGAAAATCTAAGAAGAAAGGCAGTAGGAGTAACCGAGGCGTCGTGATAGCGGTTGCAAACTTGTGATTTGATATATTTAGTTAATGAACCGTAAAAAACTCTATGTGACGTATGAGGGAGAAGTACAATCTGCGCACGTTTCCACGAGCTCTAGAATCCTATCCTCACCTTTTACTCCTAAATAGCTGAATGACGAATAAACGTACCAACAAAAAAGATTATTGATATCTGAAAATTGACATTTTCGCTCTTGAGTTATGGAAAATAATTTGCATTAGTAAATGAACTACAGAATCCAGTTGTAGGTATTTATAAGAAAATAGAAAACTATACCTGTGGCTCTTCTCCCACCACACCTAGCAAAAGGAGATAACAAAATGTGCGCATAGTGAAGTTATATTTATGTCCACAGCAAAACAAGGGTCATCTCAGCATTCGCTCAATGGATCTCGGAAACTGGAAAAAACCTAAGCGATATGGGGGTCATTGATCCGGAAGCAGAAGTACATTACATTTTACATGCGTATTAATTAGTGTTACTTTCCCGTAAACGTACGTATATAAGAAGTAATATACGTAGTACACAGAAAGTTATATGATGCTGCGTGAAAAAACGGCGGACTTTCGGAGAAAAATTCATTACCGGGCCCTTATAACGAAATGGTGGATGAATCCAGTTGCTAAATTAAGAAACAAACTTCTAACACGTGGTTTCGTCAGAATCCCCGTTTTGTGGGTATTTGATATCAAAAAATCAATTAACGGCAAAACATCCGTATGTCAACACCACTAGCGCCTAAACCGTACGTAGAATATTTTCCAAATTGAAGAAACCCGTGTTCATTTGGCTTGAATCGAAGCTTTAAAACAAAAATTCTTTAAAATTTAAACGTACTTTACATGAAGTTCCCCGGACATTTTTAAACTTTTCTCAAAAAGACTTAATATTTGTTCTTTAAATTACTTGTAAGAACACAGTAAAAGACACTAATGAATGTGGCATATGTTCTCTATAGAGGTCTTTCAATAAAGTCATGCAGATATTTTTGAAAATGTAAGTAGTTTTTGTGCAATATACCTAGCCATATGTGCAATTTTAAAAAATTACAAAAACAATATTTTCTCAAAAATGGCTCAAACTTTTTTCTATGAACTTTTGGTAGGGATAGTGCTAAATGTACTTTATTAGATGACATAAATGCCATATTGCTCTCTATTCTTTTGTTTTTGAGAAATTACAAAAATGTAATTTTTCTACTTGTCTCTCGCGTCTTTAATATTTAGATTAGCAATTTCTTCACATTATTGTATTTATGAGTACATGTACTTTAAATAATGCCATAGACAGTTTCTCTAAAACTCAAAGTGTTTTTATGAAAATTAGTAAAATATTTTGCAATTTCAGAAACGCCCAAACGCCATTTCTTCAAAACCGACACCAAATCATTAATTCAAACGTTTTCAACAGATACTGCTAATCACGATGTTTAAGATGACATCTTATACTTCAGACTTGTCACACTATTTTAAGGTTTTTACAGTAAGCTCAAGGGGGATAAGGTGAATTCCCTTTTCATAAGAGCAGAATCTGATTCTAAGATACCAAAAGTCAAATTTCTTTTGCACAGTTAACTCAATAATAATAATAATAATAATAATAATAATAATAATAATAATAATAATAATAATCCCCGTGTGGTGATCGGAGGTTTTAGTAGAATAGCACCACGGGATCACTCCCTGTCGTAAGTGGTGACTAACCGGAGTACCTTTCCTCTGTCCCTACCAGTAAAAGTTATCCATCTCTCATTACTCCTATCCCTGTTTTAAATTGTTCTCTCAAGTCGTTTCCCTCCTTCAGGTGAAATACGAACTCCCCAAAATATCTCTTCCCCTCCCCGTCTTTCTACAAGTATTCTAGAGTACACACAACACAACTGTGCCACGTGGAAGACAGTAAAGTGTCACCGATTATAATCGGTTATTAATTATAATGGTGCTCGGGCAATGGCATCACCCATGCCGAAATGGAGAGCCATTGCCCGGGGAGTGCCGGGGCACGTCTGGAGCCGGGGCCGGCCGTGACGGCATGCGAGCCACCGGTGCACAGTGATCAATTTTGTGTTGCTAAGTGGGCAAAACTCCTAGTGACGATATCTTTGAGATTAACAATGTTTTTTTAGTGTAAGTGTATTCACTACCAACACGGGTATCGATGATTGTACAAGCAACACCTTGCAGTCGAGTATGTCGGTGAATGGGAGGTTGGAAGTTCGATGCCGGTCAACTGCCGGAAGTAGGTTCCATGCGATAAACTGCAGCGAGTTTGTGGTCTTGTCGGAATTGAAATGGTCCACAGCTCTGATCTATCTCATTTCCAAATGAATACCGGGTCATCACCGTATCCAAAGACTTCAGTTTATTGCAAGTGTCAAAAATCGAGATAATTACTAATCGCTTAATAATTCTTTGTAAACGCTTACTATATTCCAAAAAAATTATTATCGGACCTTATACTTCGAAATTAATAAATAATAAAAGGAACTTTCAACAATAAAATTTCTCGTAAATAAATACTTTTGATACTGAGGCTAATCTGTTCTCTGCCTGCATGGTTGAGGGCACAAGACTTCCTTTTCTGAACTCTATTTCTATCTTCCCAATGTTTAGGTTCCAGCTCAATAATGCGTTTGCGGTCTCGTTCACAAAAGGAGATAAGTTACGCTGACGTACTGAACATACGTAACAGTGGAAACAGTCATCTGCCTCATATTTGTGTTTAATCGATACTGCAGTAAGTAGTAAAATCACTACTGGTTAAAGAGGGAACAAAGTTCTTACAAGACAAGACATTTTGGAAAGCAACCAAAAGATTTTTTGGAAAAGACAATGACATTACACACATGTACGATATAAAAATAACTTGGTAAGCATGACTAAGAAATTAAACATTTATTACTGATGGCATTTCTACTTTATAAAGCTACACTGAAGAAGCAAAGATTACACATTTCATATCTTATGACAAAACACCAAATGAAGCATTGTTTTGATTTTAAAAAAATAAATCAATTAATAAATATATACTATATTGAGCTATTAGACAAAGTGTAAGTCCCATTCACTGTCATTTGAATGTTCAAACATTTCGTTTTCAATGTCATTAGAATCGCGAATTAATAATCTTAACATACCATCTGGAAGACTTTAACCTCTTGTTGTTTGTATTCCGTGGATCAGAATTTTGTGTACGGTTGTAGGCGTATAAAACCAATTGGAAAGTTCCACAAAGAGTTCTGCTATTTTATTTGCAAATTCCCTGAAAGCCGTCATGGGGTAGCCACTGGTCAAAAAAAATTATTTTTTTTCGTACCTTCAGGATGAAAGTAGGTGATTTCAAAGAAAACGATCACGCTGACTTCGAAACTCATTATAAAACGTGTCTATCACGCAAAGTTCAACACATATGAACATGTATATTATTTGAAATAAAATCCTATTCTAGTATCTGTATTGTCACTCTGGTTATATTACTACAATATTTTATGAGCATGACTCACATGAGGTAAGAACAAGTTAAAAATGGAATACGCATATTCGTGCAATAATATGCAGACATTAAAATAGTTTGTTGGTATTCTCCACAACATTGATAGAGCGAATGACAATGGTTTTCCATATAACCACAGACTAAGATTGGTTATACATGTGACAAAACACTGGTGATCAGCACATGGTTTGTCCTTATCACAACCACGATAGCCAAAATATAAAGAATACGCAAGTTTCGTAATTTCAATATATTTTTTTCCTTTGAAGTTGGGTGTAAATCTTCCACAAACGTAATTGAAGTTATCGCGTTGATTCACCCTCTTTCGTCGTCAAATGACTTGCACTTTATCGAACCGATTCAATTCTACAGATCATGTGGAGAATTTCACTTGAATGAAATCCACAGAACCGAACATTTGAGCACAAGCAAACCAGACAAGAACTTCATATGCACAGTTCCACATGACCGGCTGACTCAGAATCTGCAACCCCAACAGTTGGATACTTGTACACATATGATAAGATAAGGGGCTAAAACAATTCCTTTCGGTGACTGACGCGCAGTAGTAAATATGAAGGTGCACGTGACTTGTTTTTAAAACTTCCACTAAGACATACTAGGTAATTGAATAATTGAGCGCGCCTACGTCGTGAGAATAAAAGTTGCTATCTTCGAATACAGAAGCTAAAACAACAACGAATTATGTTGATATTTCGTGAGAGTGGCGTAAATGAATTGAATAAGTATTTTATTTTAAAATACATTTTATGCGATTACATTCTACATATCTTACAGGTATTTGTATGTATTCGTGCGTAATTTAAATGTATTTGCATTAATAGCAAAATACGGTATGATACGGTATATTTAAAAACAGTGGCGTGATATAACGTTTTTATTGTGATTTAAGTATGTTGCGCACACTACCTTCCTGGAGGTAAAAATCTTGTTCCTTGTTCTAGTGTAATCACTTGAAATCTTCTAATAAAGTGAACATTGATGATTGTAATTTCTGCTGATTTCATTTTACGCACAGTTTTGGGAGAACGCATTGAAGCTTCAATCTTTTGCAACGTTTCGCTTTCCCTCCGAATGTATACTCTCCTGTGTGACCACTGATAGTTCTAATGAGATTCTTTCACACATAATTGAGAGCGTCTTTCTCTTTTTTGATTTTCTACTTCATTCACCAAATAGTTTTCTTGGCCGTTCTCTAGTCATGTTTAAAGCATCACGCTGCACTAACACACTAAAGTTTTCATCGAGCCGTTCATGATATTTAGACTAAAAATGCACACTTGCGGCTACAGCATTCTTTAGATCTTCCAACACCACCTCTGCCTCGTTCGTGAGAAAACACGCTCGTGGAACTTCGCCGTCTCCTTCGTCCGCGCCTGCATCAGACCGCCTGCCCGATGTAGTAGGTCGAAAAAGCTCCCCCCGCGGTACTCGGCACGCTAATCCAACGAAAAATCAACTTTTCTTTTAAAAATGCAAACAGGAGCAAACGATATTTATACACCTATTAAAACAGATATTCAGGAACAGAATGTCAAAAATTTTAGAGATATCATTTTTGATTTTTTTTTATAATTCAATGCAAACTAAGCGTTCGTCCTTTAGAACTACAAGAGAAATAGATTGGTCTATTAATACTAAAGAAACAAAGAAATAGTTAATTATAAATGTTGAATGTGTTGTACATACCCCGGGTAACAAGTTCCATGCTGCAAAATCTTCGTAGGTCGAGTCTTTGGTCATCTACAAGGACCGCATTCAATGGGGCTCCAAACGTGACTAATACGAAGGGAGCTCGAAGTTGCTGAAGTAAGGTCTTCCATGCCGCCTCTCCCTATCAATTGAGGCTCACACAAGCTGTTTTCCGATACTTAGACAGATGGGTATACGACCACTTATGTTTCATATTCCAGTGACAAAGTTGAAAATATGATTTTTGTCCAGCTACGAACGCAAAGTTGATCACTGTGCTGTGGTAGGACGCTAAACAGCGGGCGCCTTTCGGGCCACTCTACCAAACTAGAGCCAAATCTCAAAAAAGTGATCCCCATCCTGTGATTTCACTTGTCGACAGTGTTTTGCTCGAGCAGCTGCTCGCAACCACCAAGGCAGGAAAAGTGAGGTGAAGTATGAAGTGGACGAGTAACTTGAATGAGCGGATGGAGCCACACGTTTGGAAACAAAAATGATTGCATACAGTCTCTGCATGCTGAATTCAGAGAATGGTTTCCCCATTTTGGCGTCACAGAACAGAGGCTTGCAGATCAGAAAAGAGCTAAACTTACAATATTATCCCAAAACTAACGTTGGAACGTACTTCCAAATTCAACCCAATTAGATAAATCAAATAAGGATCCATCAACACCAGGTGCCAAGGAAGAAAATCAGAAAATATCAGAAAAAAATTGACATATACCAGGAACTTTTTCTCAAGTACTCACGATTCGATCCAACTCTTCGCCACAGAATTCCTAAACTCAACAGTAAAAGAAGGCTCACCCAAATTATTCAATATATAAATGAACATCTAGCACTATCAGATGAAAGATGAAGTCACCTTAACAGGCATACCTGCTATAGTTTACTGTGCAGCTGGTACCGTAACTGTAAAAGCTGATTTCAAATTAAAGGATCAATCAGAAAGGGAATAAGGGAAGTTAAAACAAGAAAAATACAAAACCGCCATGGCCGCAAAAACTTTCAAATCGAATATCTCAGTCACGTTATAGGCAGAGTAACGGCATATTTGAACCAACCTAACAAGAACTTTGAAGCCAAGAATATTAAGAAAACACTTGCAAAGATCAGAAACATGGTTACAAGAAGCATGAATCCAGAAAACACCAGGGAAGGACCAGGGAGATAAAACCATTGATCCAAATTTAAAAGCTGAACACTTAGATCAATTAACTAATAAAAACTTGCAGCTAAATCACAGATTTAGACGATACAAAGAAAAAAACAGAACGTGAACAACAATATTCAATGATTTATCAGAATGAAAAAGTATTCTATCAACAACTCAGACAAAACTGAAATTTCCAACAAGAGATCATCGGTACAACATATCAACAAAATGTAGAACAGTACTGGTCACACATTTGATCAGAAACTCGTCCTTACAATAGTGACCTGCCGGATTTGCTGCGCGCGGATTGCGTCATCTGCCAGCGCCCCTTCCCTTCCCCCCGAACTGGACAGTTCCGGACAATTCGCGGGGAAACGCGGAGAAAGTGTCGGGTGTGTCGAGACGCACGCCTGCCAGGTATGAATGCGCCGCTGCCGGCGGCCACGAGTCACAAGTAGTCAAGTCAGTAAGAAGTCAGTCAGTGTAAGTTAGTGTAAGTCTGTGTGTATGTCAGTGTAAGCCAGTGTAAGTATTAGTCGGAAGTAAGCAGCCAAGGTCAGTTAGTATAAGTAATCAGTGAATAAGCAGTCAGTCCGTCAGTGTATCTGAAGTGGAAGCTGTGCTGTAAAGTGTGCATTGCGGTGAACAGTGGTGCAGTGGGTGAACAGCAGTCAGAAGTTTGAAGTCTGCAGAGGAAGCTGAGCTGTGAAGTGTGCAGTTACAGTGCAGTTGACCCTGGTGTGTGCAGTGAAGTGTGGTCTGCGCAGGGAATTGTGGTCAGTGCAGTGGATCGTGGACAGTGCAGCGGACTGTGTGATACTGTAGAAGAAGTGATCAGTGTAAACAAATAATTAGATTGTAGAGAACTGTATAAATAAATGCTCCAGAGAACGGAGTCGTGTGTAAGAAAAATAATTAAGTGAAGAACACAAGGACTGTGTAAAATATTTGTAAATAGTGTCAGTAGTTTTAGTGTATACTTGTTTACGAATAAACGTTGTTGTTGTTAAAACTATACCTGTGTGGCTTTAATTCACCACGGAGAAACGGTAAAATTATATTCAAAATCTAGAGCCAATATTATATCAGTAGAACACAGTAAAAGACGTCAGCACTGCAATTGCGAAAACCCACAACAGGAAAGCCCCTGGCCCAGAAAATGTTAAAAATGTTTGGTACAAGCACTTAACATTGCTTCACCATAAGTTGGCCCAATGCTTCAATACGCCATTAAGAGACCACAAGACATGCCTTTATTTCTAACGAAAGGTATTACGTATATGAAACCCAAAAGTAGAGACACACAGAACCCATCTCTGCATAGTCCAATCATTTGCCTTTCCACAATGCACAAAATATTGACATCATGCATTACAAGTACAATCCAAGATCGTATTGAGCACAGACAAATACCGACAGAACAACAGAAAGGTTGGAAAAGATTACATAAAGGATGTAAAGAACAACTAACAGATACGGTCATCTCCAACAAGCACGTAAAAAACATAGAAACTTGCACCTTGAATACATTGACAAGAAAGCATTTGATAGCGTTCCTCACAGTTGGATTATTGAAGATCTCCGCATATACAAAATTAAGGAAATCATCATCAACTTTCTGGAATAGATCATGATTCATTGGAGAACATTGTCCTTAAGATAGCAACCCTAAACAATAACAACAGAAGACATCAGAATTAAGCGAGTAATCTTCCAAGGAGTCTCCTTAAGCCCATTGTTGATCTATCTGACTCTAAACCCCCGGTCAACGCAACTTAACAGTTCTCACTATGGATTCCAAATTCGTAAAAATAAGAAAGTATCCGCACCTTATCACGTCTGATGTATATGGATGACATCAAACTTTATAGTTCGACAGACATACAGCTTCAGTATCTTCCTGAAATGACTCGAATATTTTCTGAAGATATCCATGAGAGTTTTGGTACTGACAAATGTAAGATACTTCACGTAGACAGAACAGGAAAGTTGCAGAAGATATACAGCACACTCAGAGATCAAACGACAATACAATTGTCGATGACGAAATATACAAGTATTTAGAATTCGATCGGGCAGCAATCACAAACAAGGCAATCGCACAATTTGTAACAACACTGTTCTAATCAAGTATCAAGGCGGTCCTGAAAAACAAATTAACAGGCAATAACATGATAAAAGCAATTATACATTTGCAGTGCCAATATATACATAGTCATTTGGAATCATACCTTGGAGCGACACAGACCTCGAAGACATCCAGAGGCTGACTTGCCCAACTGTGACAAAATTCAGACACCACCATCTAAATATCGCAATAGAACGAGTAACACCGCAACGAAATGTGAGGAAAGGGGAGGACTAATAGATCTAAAGAATTTGTGCTACAAACAAATGCATTCATTAAAGAAATTTTATTATGAGAAACAGGCAACCTCAGAACTACACGCTGCACTAGATCAAGCAAATACTAAATTAACCCTCTTAACGAACAGCTGGACTTTTCTTCGTAGGTTGCGGACAATAACTGCAAAACAGACATGTGTAAGACACCAAGAAAGGAACTCCATGGACGTCAGGCAAATGATCTCAAACAACCTCATATAGACTGAAAAGCCTCAAACACTTTGCTAAAATGTGGTGATCTGTTTGGCGAAACAGAATGGTTCACGTTGTCATACAGGATGCCTTATTTGCCTTATGCCTTATTTTTAATGGTTAGTTAATGACTTATTTTACGTGGCGACACGCGGGCCATCAGGCCCGCTCTTCAATCTGATCACGTAAATTTCGCTACGTTCCTTTCACCGTCTAGCGGAGAAAGGGGATATTATATCCGGCGACAAAATCGATGATTTTGAATTTAGCTCAGAGGCTTCTTTTAGGCTTGAGGTTCTTTTACATTCAGTAAATCTACATGGGTCAGCCGCCTTGACTTCCCCTCCGAAGGAAGGCGTAAAACGGATTTTTCACCCTTAACAATCCATGGCTTCGATCGAGTTTGACTAAGGTACAACATGATACGCACCGAACCCGCATACATAACAAAAAATTAAATGGTATGTTCTCGCATACTATATAAAAATAAATACGCAAATAAAAAAACAAGTATCATAATATAATACATTATAAATTAGAATAAAACCCAAAAATGTACAAATTGCAGTGCTTAAAAAGTATTCGTACACTCTGTTTTTAACTATTTTAGAGCTATTTAAAATTTAGTTGAAAGTCCTTCAACTTTATGATGGCATACAATCGTCTAGGCATCGACTGAACGAGTTTAGTGGTGACCTCCGGCCCAATCTTTCCCAACTCTTCCAAAATAGCAGCCCTTAGACATTTATTCGAATTGAATTTTCTTTCAGAGAGTTTTTTTGAGAAAATTCCATGTTCAATTGGATTAATATCCGGAGACTGTGGACGAGTCACCATGTATTTTGGAGTATTATACAATATCCACAGTATAGGATTTAGGGTCGTATGCTTTGCATCACACATCACATCTTGCATGAAAACATAACTGTTTGTTAGTTACAATTTTTATGCACTGGATGATAGATTCTTTTAAAGTATGCGCTCGTAGGCTTCCGCGGCGGGAGTCAATACATTCTTGGCTATCCGTGATGAGCCGCGTCTCATCCCGGATAGCCAAGAATATATCTTGTAAAGTATGTTAATATAACTTATATGATCCATAATACAATCTATAAATTCTGCACTCGTGCAGACCCAGTGCCATCTATAACTGCTGCACTCGTGCAGACCCAAACCATCACACTACTGTCACCATGTTTGACTGAAGGAAGCATATTTTTTCTTCCAGTTCTGAATTCGTTTTCCCAAACACTGTTTTGGCATGTTCTTGAAAAACTGTTAAACTACTTTCATCAGTAAATAAAACATTATTCTGTAACTATGTTGAACAGTTCTCGTAGTTGTTTGCGGACTCTACTCCTGTCTTCCATTTGCAAGACTAATAGTTTTTTAACAGTAGGTTCATGGACGTTAAAATTTAAATCAGTTTGCACTTCAACACTTAATTTTTGCTGCACTGTTATAAGGTTTCTCTCAACTTTTCTGAGGACTTGTTTCACATGTTCGTTCAGTTTAACAGGACGCCCACATCTCTTCAATTGTTTTACTATAAAACCTGTTAATAATACCCTAAATGGTGGATATTGGGCTTCCTACTATTTTCGATATTTGAGAGAGCGATAAACAAGAATTGTGAGCCCATTTTAGAATCCCAGCAGTTGGCTAAAAAACAAACATAACGTAGAATATTTTATAATTTTATTTACAATATGTTCCATATTAGAATATTATTATTATTATTATTATTATTATTATTATTATTATTATCCAAATGCACATCCCATTAAGGGTAAGGGCCTCCTGTTCGCATAGGGAATTATTCATCCTCCTTTAATGAAGTGATAGGATGATGATGATGATGATGATGATGATGATGATGATGATGATGAAGGGTGAAGGGGCGATCACATATGCATCCATGCCCGAGGCAGGATTTGAACGCGCGATCCTTCCATCCGAGATTGCCACGACACTACTGCCTTAGCGATCTCGGCTAACCGGAGCGACAATAGAATATTACTCTTTCTAAATTATTCATTGAACATTATTTTTATAATTTAGAGCAATTTTAAGGGGTTTAGGTTTTAATTTGAACTCCACAAGTTAGTGCGTGTTTCAAAAGGATTCATATTCCTTCTAAAATTGAGAAGAGATTTAGCCAATACAAAGCAAAATTTGGGGACAAAAGCGCAAATTCATATTTAAAAATTTAAAACTTGCTTTGTAAGACTCTGCTTGAGACAAAGACATGATTAATTCTCAGGACAAAAAAGACTCAAATCGCTGTTTCGTTGCTCGAATTTAGCACAGAAGCTTCGTCTAGGATTGAGGAACTTTCAAATCTACAATATGGCACACACAGCTTTACTTTGCGAAGATAAGCGTACGAAGATTTTTTGCCTACAAAAATCTACAGCTTCGATCAGATTTGAACCCATGAACTTTGATATAACAGTCCGATACGCTAGTCGTTGTACCACCAAAGCCTCCCAAGAACCCTACTTTGAGAAACGCAAATATGGTTAGCATGTTTTAGTAAAAGAAATAATTAAATCTTGTTCTACGGCTAATGTTAAAATACGTTGTTCGCCCATTCTTTGATGCATTTTAAGCGTATATTATTTTTATATAAAGGTAAGTCTCGTAACTTTAGCACCTCCCGTAGTTTGTGAACAGTTGACGTTTTTGCAATGCAGTTTTCACGGATGTGCATGAGGGAATGAGGCTAATTGATACATGTATTCATTTCTATGTTATCACTTGTATTTTACGAGATATTGAGGTGACTTTGTGTTTTCCAATTGGAACTATCAATAATTTTTAGTTTATCATGACAAGCGTAAAAAAAGAATCTAATGATATACATATTGTCGAATGTTAGATAAGCATTTTTTGCGGTTCGTCTTTAATGGAAGAAACAGCCCGACCCCGAAGATCACACAGCGCTCCCCTGCTAATGCGCTCGTCGAGGGAAGCTAATCGAAGTATTAATAAACATACACGAGACGTACTCAACATTTTCACAAAACTGTTTTAAATTTTTTCTTGAACTTTGCTTTATAGCCTTTGACATTTTCTGATTTTTTTCTGTCACATAATAATTGAAAAATTGAAAATAAGGAGTTGTCATGAGTATGTATTGA
The DNA here is from genome assembly GCA_017312745.1 of Gryllus bimaculatus. Taxonomy (NCBI): domain Eukaryota; kingdom Metazoa; phylum Arthropoda; class Insecta; order Orthoptera; family Gryllidae; genus Gryllus; species Gryllus bimaculatus. The sequence goes on along the minus strand of BOPP01000176.1, from coordinate 2,398,223 downwards.
AATAAAATTTTTGTTACGTCAATTCTATGAGGAGTTATATCAGAAGATATTAATGGTACGAGTATCTTGAAACAAATCTACATATTGTAAATTAAAACCCTAATAATTATAATAATTAGTGGCCTATAACAGAAAAATGCTGCTGAACAAAACCACGCCAAATGGATTCACAAAATGTAGTATGCACTCTCCTCAAGAACAACCAATAAAACATCAAACTTATAACACAGCAACAAATAAAATATTTTAAGAAATTAAAATATATTTAATATTTTAAACAATCTTCTCGAATACAGCAATAACATACAGACACAAGGTACAACATTTATTTACATACCAAACAAGTTGATATTCGATAATAAGACGTAAGTTGCAAATATTTAATGATAGGAGGCCTTTTTCTTGAAGTCTTGCTGTCGCATAACGTCTTATCTATCGTAAGCCGTAACGCACTATTAGAATTCTGTCTGCTCTTTTCTTTGTCTTTCTGTTCGTCCGTCTCTCTCGTTTTGTAATTCAAAATGTAAATACTCTTTTTTTATCTTCCCCAGAGACCTGAAGACATGAAAGAACCACTGAGCGTGTGGACGAGGACGTTAGCGTGCTCCAATGAAGTCGACGGTTTTGCAGGGGTAGCATTGCTCATTGCAGGGGTAGCATTGCAGGCACGAATAGATCAGCTCTACTACCAGTAGGGTCACCCATGCTGTACAGGTCTCGGTCGAGGAGTCAGGCGAAGGGCTGTCACACAACGACTCGTCTGTGTTTTTTTCTTCTATCTCCAAATCCATTCAAACTCAACTTAAATATCCTTCCCTTTTCCCCCACCTGCGGTACTGATCGTTACAGTAGTTCCCTTTCTAGTGTGGCATAGTTCTACTTCCTGCCACACTTCTTTGATCTTCCTATTAGGTGTCTCTCTTGACCCCTTGTGTTTTTCGACCCTGATGCTATGTTACGAGGGCTAGGGAGTCATTCACTTTCTTTCTTTCTTTTATGCTCTTTTACATTAATTTCTCTTCAGGTTCAATCTACTCTTCCAACACTATCATTTTCTCCTTAATAATTCTTCAAGCCAAGGTGTGAAGCGATCCGTGCCGAGGGCTAGAGGCGGAGGGGGTATCAGGGGAAACAGAAGAATTACAGGCTACTACGGAATTTGTGAAAACCAAGAATTATCCATTACGAATATGTGAAATCTATTGTGAATGTGGATTAGACAAATTGTAGTGGAATCGGATGTGGAATAGACAATTGTCATCCACAATATTCATAAAAGCAGCACAATTATCTACATTTCCTTTGTCAATTGGGAGACCGATTGATAGTAGGTGAATATTTTAATGCTGAAAATATATATTGGGGTTCTAGATTAACTGCAACAAAAGGTAAAGAATTATTAAGTGCCATAAAAGTGATTGGTAAAGCTCTGTCAACTGGTAAACCTACATACTGGCCAATCGACCCAAATAAAATCTCAGATTTAATAGACTTCTTTTTAATAAAAAATGTATCTTCTACATACCTGCAAATTGAAGAATGTCGCCATTTAAATTCAGATAATTCTCCAATCAATCTAACAGTATGTGAGCATTTGATTCAGAACAAACCAAATTAGTATTAGTTAACAGTTTGGAAGAAAAAATAAATCTCCATGTTACATGAAAGACTAATGAAGAACTGGATAACAAGCGGGAAAGTTTTACAGAAGATATTCAGCAGTCAGCTTGGAGAAGTACTCCAGAACTCAAAAGAACAATAAAAGAAAACAATTACCCAGAAGACATTAGGCACCATGTTATTGAAAAGAGGAAAATGAGAAGTCATTGGCAACAAACAAGAGCACCATACCATAAAACTTAAATAATCTCACTCAACAACTCACAAGAAAGATCAAAGATTTTAAAAACGAATGTACAAGTATGTACCTACAATAATTGGCACTTGATAAAAACAGTGATATTCCTTCTGGAAGGCATTAAGAAAAATACCAAGACCTATCATTCACGCGCCTCCAATTACAAAAGACGGCAAATGGGCCAGAAGCAACATACAAAAAGCAGATAGATTTGCTGAGAAACCACAATAAATATTCCAGCCTCATGAGGAGAAAGAAGCAGAAATAATTAATAACAATCAAAGTAGCCAGGAAGATTACAAAAGTAATGCCCCTGTTAGAATATCTGTAGTAAAAAAAAATCAAAAAAAAAAATTTAAGTGGCAGAAACAATAAAACAATAATGTTATTGAAACGAGGAACACCACTACATGCGGCTATATCACACATACTGATCTCACTGTTACTTGTTTTGGCAAAACTTTTTGAAAAGTTATTGCTCAAAAGAATGAAACCAACTATTGAGGACAAAAAGTTAATACCAGAACATCAGTTTGTATTCAGGACAAAACACTCCACAATAGATCAGGTGCACAGATTATGCAGCATCATTGAAAATTCATTGAAAGAGAAAAATATTTGATCTGCAATCTTCTTGGATGTAGCACAGGCCTTTGACAAAGTCTGGCTCAAGGGTTTAAACTATAAGTTAAGGACTGTACTTCCAAGGCAATATGCAGATCTTTTAGAATTTTATTTAACTGACAGGTAGTTTAGAGTTCAACATGACGATATGGAACTTAAAGAAATTAAGGCAGAGTACAGCAAGGAAATGTGCTAGGACCAATACTGTACCTACTGTATAACAATGACCTCCCCAAATCAGAAAACAGTGTCATAGGAACATTTGCCAATGACACTGCAATTTTAGCCAAAGGAAAAAGCAATGAAGAAGCAACCAAGAAGCTACAATGAGCAATAACACAAGTACAAAAATGGACCAATGATTAGAATGTCAAGTTAAATGAAAGAAAAAGTATTCATATGATCTTCACAAACAGGCGTACTAAACACATTTCAATTTATAAAAACAAACATATGGTACCATATGCAAATACAGCTAAATATCTTGCCATGACATTTGATTGTAAGCTTCAATGGAAAGAACATGTAAAGAAAAAAGAGAATTAAGTATCAAATGCAGAAAAATGTACTAGATAATTGGAAGATGTTCTAGCCTTTCAATATAAGTAAAATATTACATCACAAACAAATATTGATAGCAATACGAGTATATGATGCACACACTGGGGCTGTACCAAACAGAGTATATCAATATTATCCAAAGATTAACATCGATAAATTATATAAAGAGTAACATCGATATTATCCAAAATCTTCATAACCAAGTGCTAAGAAATATCGTCGAAGCACCTTGATATATAAGATGTAAAGATGTACACAAGGACCTGAAATTTGAAGGAGTGGATGAAGAAATAGAAAAGTTCATTAGAAAACACGAAGAAAGGGTGCACCAACATGACTATCCCATAGCAATTCTTCTCCTGGACAGCACAAGACCGCGTCGGCGGCGTCACCCGGTCAGCCCAGATCACGCACGGGTTCAAACGACGCCGTGGATTTTTAAGGGCGAAAAAATCCTTCGTTCGCCTTTCTTCGAAGTCGGCTGTCCCATAATAGATTTACTTGCATGTAAAAGATCAAGCCTAAATGAAGGCTCTGAACTAAATTCAAATCGCCTGCTTCGTCGCCCAAGAAATGCCTCCTTTCTCCGCTAGCTGGTGGAAGGAGTATAGCGAAATTTGCGTGGTCAGACGGAAGAGCGGGTGGTGGCCCGCTCTACCTGATGGCCCGAGTCTCGTCACGTTAAATAAGGCATTAATTCAATTCAATTCAATTCAATTCAATTCAATTCAATTCAATTCATTACATATGGATATCATATGTGGTGATGACCTTCCATCAGTTCTTTTGAGAATGAAAGATATTTCTAAACAGTGTAGGGTATAATTGCAATACTTGAATAATCTTCACTTAATCATCAGCCATCATAAAAATAATACAGAATCATATATGTTAAATTATATGAGGATAGGAATAAATTTTGGAAGATGTAATATCAAATTACATGCATCATCTCTTTCTTCACCAGTGATATCATCATGGTCAACCTCTTTTTTTTATTTGATATTCTGAAAATGTTTATTACCGATAGTATAACAAGTAATTGCATTATTTTAATTATCACACATTTTTGGACGCCATTGAAATTTTAAGTTTCATTTAAAAAGATTTGACAATAATATTGTCCCATTCTGACGAGTTCATTATTAAATGCTTTCATTAACAAAGCTACACATTATGTATTCTTTTATATACATACATATATTTTTTAATTTGTTGTGTCTATACAGTTGTAATGTGTCTCCGAGCTCCTTTAGGAGCATTGATCACACACAGTGGAGAAATCCTCAGTTAACACAGATTCTTATAATGTAATGCTATCGCAGGTAAAACAAAAACTATTAGGCAGAAGTTCATGAATATATTCAATATTTTTTACAATTGTTTCAAGTTTCTTTAATACATATTCAAACTATCCTATAGAGTATGGGTGAAATTATTCAGCACCTCTTGATTTACATTCTCTTGCGAGTTGTAGAGGCACTTCAATACAAGTTTTCTGATGTACACATTGGGCAATATGTTTGTTTAATTTTTTTTCCTTTATACTACATTTACAGCAATAATACTGCTTTTTGTGTGGTGAAATTAACCTTTTAGTAATGCACTCATATTTTTTATACCAACACAATGGACTTCAACTATCAAAAAAAAAAAATTATATATATATATACATATACATATACATATATATATATACATATACATATATATATATATACATATACATATATATATATAT
>BOPP01000176.1:2382301-2393384 GCA_017312745.1 Gryllus bimaculatus | reverse complement strand
GTAAATTAAAACAATATTATCTCAGTTTGACAACATTTCAGAGCTTTATATCTCTGACATTAGGGCTAAATACATCAACAACATGATTAGAGCAATGTATAGCACACTAATGGAAGCATACTCTACCAACCACAAAAATATTTTTTTAAATTAAATTAAAATATTAAAATATACAAAAGAAACGTATTTTACTTGGGTAGGTAATTGTACAAACATTGTAAATATTGTAACAAACATCACAACACTCTATGCCATTAGAGCTGGCAGGATTATCCATACACACACACTACATGATCACTACAAAAATGGTGTTAAAAATTGCGAACCCTACACTCACTTCCAGGAAACCAATTTCCAGAACAACATACATTGATTAACTTTTCAGATTTACAACAATATAATATACATATTTTTCTTAAGATGAATGATAAATGAGTATTGAATTAGTATCACAAAACAATTGTTTGAACTAAATTGGTAGGATACAATTATACTGAATATTGCAGTAGAAAAGAAAAGGAAAAAAAAAAAAAAAAGTACTTGATACCAACATGAGAAAAAATTAGTACTAGCAATGGGGAAACAATAATTTTGCAGTCAATCATTTAAAGAATTGGCAACATATTGCATCTGTATTAACTTAATAATTATTAACTTATTAATTGAAAACAGTCATTTTACAATTATGTGTACCATGTCATGAAGCATTTTGATTAATTACTCAGAAATAGTCACTACATGGTTTATATGACACTTGAAAAACATTATAATTTAAACTTATTTGTAAAATTTGAAGTAAAATTTTTCATTCATAAAATTAATATGTAAATCACTATAACAAGGTCTAACTTGTGATCTTAAATCATCTGATTACGATAGGAAGATAGAATTATTGTTAAGTAATGATCAGACATATCAGGCTATTGACTATGACCCTACACAGATGATAGCTAGAATGAACAACCGGTTGATTATGTCTCTTCAAAAATAAAAAAATTGCTTTTTGTAATAAAAATAAACTAACTTGTCACAATGGGGTTAGCCCTAGAATCTATGGATTAACGAAAGACCACAAAGAAGGGTATCCGTTGAGACAGTACGGTTTCTGACCAGTCTCGCATATCAAACTGCCAAGTTTATATGCTATCACTTGAGAAGCTTAACAAGTTATCAACATAACATTACAAATTCATTTCAATTTTAAGACTGTTTTAAAAGTCACATCACACCAACTGAATATATCATAATCTCTGTTAGATCTCTATTTACCAACATTCCCATAAATTTATCATCAATGGATATCATCTCCAATATGCGAGACAAATTACAAAATAACACTCAGATAAACTTAGGTAAACACTCACTAAACTTAGAGACCAAAACTGAATTTTTCTAACTTCTGAGTTTATGCTGTGATGAAGGGTATTTAGTACACAAGTCTAGACATTATAGGATGGTAGATGGGCTATGGGGTCCCCTGTCGCCCCAAATATTGCTGACATAGTTATGGGGCATTTCTTGGACAATATCATCAGTCAATTGTCTTCCCAAACAACATTTCCTATATAATTATGAACAGAAATTAATTTTGTCAATTCCTAACGGCAGTGAGCAATTAATTGTTACATTTTCAATAATTTCCATGAGAAATTACAGTTTACAATGGAGGTAGAACATGACTCAAAAATTCCTTTCTTGGATATGTTGGTAACTAGGAATGCTGATGGAACTATTAATGTAGACTGGTATAGGACACCACACAAAAGTGATATCTAAATTTCAGATCTAGTCATAATCAATGTAGCCATAGGACTCAAACAGGACTCAACTGAAGTTAAATGAGCAATATTTCCATGCAACTTTGGTCAATACTCTGTTTAGCAATAGCAAAGAGAGAATAGACAAAGAGAACATGAGCAATTTATTTGGCCCCTTGAGGAGGTTGCAATATGGGTACATGTGGGGGTACATGGAGCAAACAGGTCAGTACTTAAAGAAAAGATTGTACCAACTTGGATATGACGTAAGAAAAGACATTCATGTGTGTGCTCTAGCACAACATGTCAAAGAGTTCAAACTATATCAGCAAAATTGTACAAATGTCCTTGACAAAGAATTCAATTATAAGAAAAAGTTATTGAAGGAGATGATATTCATAATAAAAAAAACTATACTGTAAATAAAAAATAATTGACATCAAAAAGCTTAGTAGAGCCTATGTTAACATCATCAGATAATAAACTATCACAAGTTAAAATAAATAATTGATGTGTCAAGATGTGTAAACCTCAATTATTTATGTCATATAATAGCTGGCCAGTATGTTACAGAAGATCTTTCTTATTAGAGCTTGTTGGTTACAACTGGGATTTTCTTGAAAATGTAATAAAATTGAGAAAAATGAACAGTCAGTTATTTTAAATGGACACAAATGTATCTGTTGAGCTATTTTTTTCTGAATAATAAAGGTTTACAAATCATAAACTGAAGACTATAAGAGAGAAGAGAAAAACAAAAACAAAAAACAAACAAACAACAACAAACAAACAAGGAGAGGGTGGAAGCAATACAATCATAATCAATACTACGAAATATTTACAAAAAAAAGATCAACCGATGATTGATAAATTAAATTGTCTTGTTTAAAAAATTGAAGATGTTGGTAAACAGGTGATTAGAACAACAGATAATGGAACTGAAACATAATTGGCGGCTACGCAAATAGATTTTGTAAATTTAGTTTTTTAGCATTCAGTTTACAACTTATTGAAAGACATAAATATATACGCGAGAGCTATTTTGATTTTGATAAGGATGTTATTATTGTTCATTGACAAATATATAAAGGACCAATGGAATATTAAGTTTATTAACAATGAAAACAGTTTCTGTTATAGATTATACACCAGAAGATTTAGATCATTATAATAAAATAGCCACCAACACACATCTCATTTTTAAAGATTGCAATCCACATGTATATCATGTATGCTCGAATACAGTCAGAAATGGAATAAAATTCTGAAAGAACTATGGGCTGAACAAAGCAAACAAATCGGAACAAAATCTCTATCCACTCCAAAAACACATAGGGATTTTAAAAAAATATGTACAGAAAAACCTGTTTCATATGTATGGTTGAACAAGTACTGGATCTCAGTGATTCATTATATTAGTGATTTATGGAGAAGAAATGGCTGGTAATGATACATGTTTTAATGAGAAAATAAGTATTATACAAATAACAGGGAAATTTCAAGTTGTTATGAGAAATAATCCAAAGGGTATATCTATCTTATTTTGTTTCTACACAGTACTCACCATACATTTTGGAAATTTGAAAAACATGGATGTATTATAAATTGGGCTATTAATCATTTACCATTTGAATTATACCGTACTAGTCATAATAACTGGGGTCCTGGAACACATCTCAAAAAAAAGAGTAGTTCAAGGTGATAAAGATATGAACCCGCTCAATGAAGCTCGTGATACAGCCTATTGAGATCATAAAGATTTGGAATCTACACATCAAGCTGATAAGATATTACAACAAGCAGGTGCAAAGATAATTTTTAGTAACTATGCAAATTTAAAAGAAATAATGCATTCTACAGCAGTAGGGGATACGATGTATGCCAAAAGAAAATTAGGTTGATTCAGCAATAAAAAAAATTGTATTTTATTTCTATATACCTTTGTTGGATCATATCCATTGCCAGAAATCCAAAAAGATTTAGAATACTCATAAACATGATTAATTTTATCCCAATTTAGCCATCTGGGACTCGTAATGATCAAAATATAATTATTGATTAATAAAGACATTTTTTGACAATCACCAAGTCTTAAAATTGCATATCAAATGGAAGAAGATTATAATTTTTCACATTTTATTTTCATTTGTTTGCCTGATAATCTAATTACTTCATACCAATCTCCTTTTTTATTCATTTAAATGAGTAAAATATTGAATTTTAGAGGTAAATCTTCTATATTATAAAAAAGGCCACATTATTAGTAGGGTATTCGAAACTAGCTAGTGTTGGATATTATTCCACTTTTAGGACACAGAATATTACATCAAAGAATAATAAATTATATTATAAACATTTTTAAAAAATTCCCATCATTATCTCAAGGCAATTTAATATAGGAAACTTGGAAAGAATATAAACATTCTCAACACTCTTTTAATACTACCGATACTAGTATCAAGCGTAATAAAGTTTTCAGTAAATTTTAATTTAAAAGCATTTTTAATATCAAACTTAAAGCTGAGGATTCTGTATACTTTGTATAAATCCTGGAGAGGTGGCAGTTGCCGAAGTTATGTTAGAGGTGGCACTGGGTCATTTTTTATCCCTTTAAGGTATTACTTTATAATATTTTATTTAGCAACAAATAAGGGTGAAATTATTTATTTTAATAAAGATGAATCATTTGTAAGGTTGTATTAACATAATGTACTATTATAAACAAACATGCAAATGAGGAAAAAAATAATAAAAGGACAAAATTATCATTTATCTTTTATTTTATGTAGTGATTCCCCGAATATTTCCATGAAAAAGGTATCAGAAAATTCAGTAAGTTTCAATTTCTAACATTGTATCACCCAAAAGTAAATAAACAATTTATTGAAAATGGCTTAAAATCAATCAATCAAAACTTATAAAGAGTATAAAATTTAAGATGACACAAATATTTATAAATAAATTATTATATCTAAAATTTGGAAAAAAACATGTAACGTCAACAATTCCTTAACTTCACACTAAATTACATTGTTTACACAAAACAACACAATGATCTTTACAAATTTGTTTTCTGCATTTAGCACACAAAAAAATTCTGGCTGCATTTCTAGGGCACGCATTACATCTTTTTGTTTTTTAAGGGAATTCTAACTTCTACTTTTTGAGGCTGTTCTTCCTCTTCAATAACAATGAATTGTTTGACTTTTGAAATCAGGTGATTTGGTAAAGAACTAATTTTTGATGTGTTGCATGTGTTCATGATCAAGGCTCATTGCATGACTCTTCAAGTACTGTTGTCATGGTCCTATAGCTACATTGTTTGCTTGCATGATTATCTGCGAGTTGATTCCACTGATGTTGAGCAAAAAGTAAAATAATATCAGTGGCCATCTGTTACTTTTCATAGAAACATTATAGATGACACATTTCATCTATAGTATACACACCACCTTTTATAGCATTGTAGAAAGTATTAATCTCTGGCTTTTTTTAAATTTCCTGTCAATTGCTTTGTTGTGATGCATTGTAGATAATATCAGAACTACTTTACCTTTCTTTGGTATGTAAGATATGAGAGTTCTTTCCCGAAATACAAACATACTACTAGTCACTTGCTTATCTTTAGTACTCACAAATTCTGGAGGTATTTCTTTTTTAATCTTGTGTAGCATAACTACAAGTGAGTTTATAATTTTTAATAACTTCTCGACCAAAGGTATACTTGTAAATCAAATCAAAAGGAACATTACGCCCAGTTTTCAAAAATTGTGTTATCGTTATCTTGAATACATCCACATCAGAATTGCTAACTTGATATGGTCCAGCTGGCTGCTTCCCAGCACACACCTCCATTTTCAATGTATAATACATTCTAGAATCAACTAGACAAAACACTTTAATTCTGTAAGCAGGTTCCACTTAGTAGGTTTATTTCGCACAAATTGGCAAATTGGTCAACTTCTTCGAAAAGCTACAAAACTTTCATCAAGAGTGCAATATTCACTACCTGTATAATTTCTTTTGCAGTTTTCTACAAACATCTAAAAAATTTGACGCATCTGAGCAAAGCAGTCACCCTGCTGCTCTTATCGTCAAATCTCAGACAACACATTAGAAATTTGAATCTTTGTTGAGACATTACACAGGGAAATATTTCTGTTCCTGCTCCATCTGTAGCCCATATATTTTCTGTATTTAGTTTGACAATTTTAGTAACCCAGCAAGGAAAAGGAATCCGATTAGAGTTCTAATTTCAATCACATTTGTGGAGTTTGCATTTCGTTCTCTTTTGTAATTTTCTGTTTCTTTCAATTTCAAAATCTGTGTAAGTTACAACACGGTAGATATTGCAAAATATCATTTGTAACAAAAAGATTCCACACTTCCATGGGAGAAGACATCTTTTGCTGAAGATTTTATACATGGCAAATGAGTGACAATATTGTGGCCTCAAGTACGTGAATTTATTGGAAGCTCCATTGTTCCCCACTTTGTAATTCCATGTTTTCTGGTAACAGTTTTGTACAAACTTTAAGAAAGCAGCACATTATCATTGCTGAAGCATTCTTAATCTTCTTCCGCACTCTGTTCTGTATCACAATCAGTTTCCACTATTTCCAGATCATCTTCACTCTATTTTCTCCACCCAAACTTCCTTTTTCTTCAACATCTTGTAAAACAGATACCACCCACGCTTCTTCCCTTTCATAACTCAAAAAATAACATTATTCACAATGTCAAATAAATAAAAAATACACTTCATACAGACACATTCAATGTACCGGAAATGCTGAAGCACTGCTGCAAGCTCTTTGCACTGCCGACAGAAGTGGTGGTGTGAGGTCAGGCAGACCATTTTGCACTACGACTATACTTAATGCTTCAAGAACCAGTCGTGCTGTTGCGAAGTGCTAATATCTTTCAGACAAATATAAAAAATGTGGTGAAAGGTACATGAAATGTAAAGCTTTAGACTCGCAAAATTATGCAACTGCAGCTAAGTAAAGATATGTGGGAATCACAAGAGATCCCTAATTACTTCCTTCGAGTTAACTTTTGAAGATGAAGCAAATAAACCTACTCTTGGTGGGAATATTCCAAAATTCATTCCATTTGACATGACTGATATCCATTTTAATTGTGCTGAAGGTATGATTATGAAAGAAAATAAATAATTTCATAAAGAAACCAATATTGTAACTCCTTTTAAGCTAAATGCGGAATTTCAAACATCAATTATTTTAGAATGCACCCCAGTCCTTTTTTATACACATGCATTCATACACGTTATTCAACGTCTCTATGTACTGATGAATATGGTAATTATCTAGACTTTCATGGAGCTATGGTGAGAGTTATCTTAGAATTTAATAAGGAAATAGCCCTACTTATTCTTTGGATAAGCAAGAGACATATCAGTGGCAGACATTTCCAGCCACAGAGAGATTGGAAAATTATATTAGACTGGTACCTAATATGACAAGAGAAATATGTATGAATGTAGGAGATAGTCGAATACATGGAGAAACAGCAAAACTTGCCACTCTCTACAATATGACATATCTTATTTTATATTTGTAACAATTCAAATCAATTGTTTAAATAATCATTAAAAACATTCACCTCTCCTAGGGACACCTCCTTGAAGTAGCACTGTCCGTGTGGGCAGGGAGGCTAGTGTGCTTCAGTGAGGTAGAAGGCTAAGCCGGCGGTAGCATGACTACTAGTAGGGTCACCCAAGCCAGACAGGCCAAAACTGAGGGGCCAGACTAAGTCACGTCCTATCCATCCCGATCTCAACTGTCCATTCTTTCCTACCTTTTTTGTCCTTCCCCCATAACGATGTGTTCATGTCCTTATGGTTCCTTCATCTTGCATTGTGACATCTTTAACTTTCTTGGGCCACAATGCTTTCATCTATTCTATTGGCCTCCCTTGATCAACACTTGTTTATTTCTGAACCTGATTCTATTAGGTTTCTAAAGCTAGGGAGTCTTTCCTCACCTTCCTTCCTTATTTCTTTAGAGTGTAGTTGACAGGCCTCATGCGGGTAGCACCCCAGAAGCATCCAATTATGAAGGGGACACGATCCAACAGAGGAAGATGGGATTCACTAACCTTGGGAATTAAATCATTCTTTAAGAGTGGATCATGGGTAGGTCAGACTCCTTAAGCTACGGTGGAAGCAATCAGCCTAAGGGATGGAAACCCATGAAATAAAAACTCTGATCCTCCAGGTTTGGGGGTTGTGATGTAGGCCAGCACCCTGCACACATGAAATATCACACCACTAAAAGTCTCAGTCATATGAATGCCTCGGATATTTCAAAAGGGAAATGACAATGGCAAAGAAAATTGGCTTTGAATATTGGTATATGGAATGTACAAAGCATATCAAACAAACAACAAGAAGTAATCCAGGAAATGATGAGAAGAAACATAGATATAGCCGTCAGGTCTGAAACAAAAAAGAAAAGCAAGGGAAGCGAAACACTGAAGAACTTTGCACTTTTATAGTGGCGTAAACAAACATGAAAATGCCAAAGCCAGAATTACTATTGTTATTGGTGAAAGATTCGGTAAATGTATAAAAATTTGGGAGTATATAAACAAATGTTTTATTAAAGTAGTGTTAAAAATCAGGGGAAAACACATAAGTGTCATAGGAATATATAATTTGAATGATAATGCTCAAATGGCTAAAGAAGATGATTTTGTAATGACAGTCAAAGAAACTCTTGATAGCATTCCCAAGTCCCATGAAATAATATTTGCAGATGAGTTTAACAGCAGAGTTGGAAGAGACAAGAACAATAATAATGTGGGTCAATTTGGTGAGGAAACTCGCAATGACAATGGAAAAAGATTTCCTAATATTTGTGAAGAGTATGAAATCAAAATTAATAACACTTTCTTCCAACATAAGGTTATTCATACATACACTTGGTACCAATACACAAAGAACTCAAATCTATAATAGACCTCTGTGTAACCAAGCAAAAAACGTCACTCAAAATACAAGATGTTAGAGTGAAACGGGGAGCATTTACATCAAATATCATGGAAACAAAAGATAAAGATGAATTTGTCATGAAACCTACCAAATACAAATTAAGCTGCCTTTTCGATGAAAGTACAGCATATCTTTACAGAAAAAGACTGGAAACACAGGTTGGAAAAAGGCTGGAAACACAGGTTGGTTAAACACAGGCCAATAGAAAAAGAATATGAACACATAAAAGAATGTATTCACCAAGCTGCAGAGGAGACTCTAAGTACTTGTAAATTAAAACCGAAACAGTGTGGAGGGACACAAGTCTAGAAGAAAAGATTAAGAGGAAAAGAGAGTTATATTTAAATGGATTAGTGACAAGAAAATTGAAACTAATTTACAGTTCAAAGCAATAAGTGGAGAAGTAACACAAGAAGTGTTATCAAGGAAGAATAAATTGTGGCTGGAAAAATGTGATTATATAGAATAATTCATAGGTGGAGCACGGAGCTCAGAAGCCTAGAAAGTAATTAAGTCTGTTAAATTGAATGGAAAAAATAATATTGCACTATCAAACATCAGAATCAATAAAAGGAAAGAGTATTTTAAAAGACTGCTACTAGAAAACAGAAACTTTCAGACAAACAAGGAAGTGAAATTTGAGCAAAGGGTAGATCAGACAATTAAAGATTTAGAGAAAGCACTTACGAACATGAAATTAATGTCACCTGGTCTAGGAGATACACCAGCAGAATTACTGAACTATGATCCCAATAAACTGCATCAAATGCTCAAACATGTTTTCAAGGTGCATGAATGGAGAGGATCCTCCTCAGTGGCGAACGTCTTACTCGACATCAATCCATAAGAAAGGCTCCAGAGACAATGAAACAAACTACAGAGGAATAGCAGTTATTGGATCTATAGGTAGACTGAATAGGAAAATAATATGAATAAAAAAAGAAGAGATAAAAGGAAAAATCGGAGAGGAACAATGTGGTTTTACTGCTGGTAGATCAGTCATAGACAATATATTTACATTAAAACAACTTAAAGAAAAGAGAACAAGAAAAGAGGTAGGGAAGTTCATCTGGGTTTCATTGATCTTCAGAAGGTGTATGACAATGTACCAGTTACTAGAGTATGGAAAGAAATGGATGGACACTGAGCAACAATCAGTGAAAACTTAATTAGAGCTACACAAAATCCAGATAAGAACAACACCTTTCTACAGCAGGTTCTCGGATCCATTCCCAGTCAGTAAAGGTCTTTGTCAGGGTTGCTGTCTTTCCCCAACACTGTTCAAAAATATATCTGCATAAAATATTTCAGGAGTGGGAGAAACAATGCAGAATAATGGGAATGACAATCAGAGAGGATAAATTATATAATTATATTTTGCCGATGACCAGGTAGTAATTGCAGAAGATGCGGAAGATTTGAGTTTTATAATCCGTAAACTCAATGAACACTTTTTAAAAGCAGGACTTAACATTAACATGGACAAATGTGAATACCTGGTAGTTGGTAACAATGAGATATAAGATGATCTTCTGGAAAATGGAGGAAAAATTAAAGGACTAAACAAATATAAATATTTGGGTGTACGGGTGTACTTTTTAACAAAACGAGAAATAGCCAAAAAGAAATTGAGAGATGAATAAGCTTGAGGAGAAACATGACAAGAAATATAAACTCTGTCTTATGGAACAAAACCATCACTAACACAACTAAAAGATGTCGTTACTTCACACTAGTTAAGAGTGTTACAACGTACGGTCCAGAAGTTTGGGAGGTTGATAAAAGAACAAGAGGGAAGCTGCTGGCCCTTGAAATGGGCTTCTGGCGTAGAAGTTGCTGCTATAGCAGACGTGACAGAATCAGGAACGACGACATAAGAAAGAAAATGGACGTAAAGAAATCTATCCTTGACAAAATAGAGAAAAAACAAATCGTCTGTTACGGTCATGTTATGTGAACGACAGATGAAAGATGGCCAAAACGAGTCCTGAAATGTGTGTCGACAGAAAGACAGAAGAGAGGAAGACCCAGACTTGTATGGCAGCAGGGAGTGCAAGAGGCTATGACGGCAAGAGAAATGCAAGATGATTTATGACTGAGAGCGGAAAAAAGGGCAAAAGTTCTAGAGCAACTCCATACTATATGTATGTATAGGTATATGTATATGAAATATATATCTGTGTGTGTGTGTTTTTTACGTGGGCAGGGGAAAATCTTCTAAAGACACAGCTTCTAAAGACACAGCAACCCGCAGCGTGTGGGATTCATAGCTAGCCTATGCCTACCCACTAAAAACCCCTCCCTTTCCTCC
>BOPP01000176.1:2360485-2380872 GCA_017312745.1 Gryllus bimaculatus | reverse complement strand
TATATATATTGTACATATACATATATACACAGTATATCACACACACCACACACCACACACCACACCACCATGAACCGGGTATTTGGACAGCTTGTGATTGGCGTCAATGACCAAAGTCCAAGGAGAGAACGCGCGTCCTCCAGTGTATCTGGTGACTGGACGAGATCGCGGAACTTCGGCAGGAATCTGCCACCGAACACGCTAAGTTGCATAGCGACGCCTGGAGCCGCCCAAACTGACGAATTTCTCAAGAAGCAACATCTGACGCCAAAAGGCTTTCACAAATAAGCCATTAAGTACTTAGTAAGTGTCGTTTGCTGAGAGAACCTAGGGGAGGAGGTGCGCATGCTGGACCCCTGGGACGCCCGTATAAGCTGGTGATCGGCCAGACTCAGGCGGTATGTTCAGGCGACCACCCACTTGCACCGGTTTTCTTGGGAAAGTAAGTAAGCTACCTTGTTTCCTCGCCAGGTAGATATTGTTACAAACCGAAGGATCGGTCAGAAGATACTAAGCGAGGTTCCCGGCAGAAGTCACGTTGGATGAACTTTCCAGATGCTTGCGGCAAGGTCCAAGTATATATATATATATATATATATATATTTATTCTCTCTCTTTCCCTCTCTCTCCCCCTCTCAAGTGGTAGCAAATGAAGAATTTCTCAGTGAATGAATCCACCATGAGTTTACAAAAAAAGCTTATTGCGCATGTAATAACCCTATTGTAGTAAATATTGTTGCCAATGTGATTACATATGGCATGAAAAGCTTAATGCGTTTCCACTACAGTAACATTTTTATTATTTAAATGGACGAAAAGGTATATTGGCTAATATTCATTTAATGTTATTTGACATGGATCAATAAAATATTCTGAGCTTTATAAGTGGTTCAAGTCACAAAATTGTAAGGTTATCCTGTACGCAGGTGATCACAAAAGATCTCCATTTAGCGTTATCCCGATCGTACACCTGCGTTTCTGAAATACCTCGCATTACACAGGTCTACAAATTATTTTTTTTGGTGAGCTGTTTTACATTTGAAATGTGATTCTAAATATTTCAGTACCACTGATTTCCAAAATGACCTTAGTTTTTTTCTATCACATAAGGTTCTTTGGCAAATCAAGAATGAAATATCCACATATGTTATTTTTAAAAAAGTTTATAAACATACATCAGTAAAATCTTGTTCGTTTAGTTTCAAATGTTAGTCTCTTGGATTTTCTCGTGTGTACTTCCGTAGATTCCTTACACAGCATCCAGCAGTCATCTGCCATCATTGAAATATTCCACCGTCCTTGGTATCTCCTCTCCCTTTCTCGAACATCCTGGTGCAATCTCTCTCCTTGTTCTTCACTTAATGCCCCCAGGTTCTCAGGAAATACATCCAAATGTGAAAACAGAAAGTGTAATTTGAGACTCATGTTGCATCCCAAAGTTCTGAACTCCCGTAACATGTTGTTCACAATTTTGACACAATCAGGATGTTTATTATTTCCTAGAAAATTGTCCATAACTTCTTTAAATGCATTCCAAGCATTTTTCTGTTTAGAAGTCATATTAGCTTCAAATTCCCTGTCTGTAGTTAAAGCTCTGATTTGAGGACCCACAAAGATTCCTTCTTTAATTTTTGCTTCAGACAGAGCAGGAAATTTGTGGCTGAGATATTTAAAACAATCGCCATCTAGGTTAAGAGCTTTCACAAACTGCTTCATTATACCAAGTTTTATATGAAGAGGTGTTATTTTCTTAGGATTTACTACGCTATCTCTTATTATGTTCGTACTTCCTGGTGTTAAACTGTCTCTTTTGGGCCATTGTTTTTGCTTCCAATGTTTCTCTCTTGCCCTGCTATCCCACTCACACATATAGTATGGATATTTCGTGAATCCTTGTTGTTGTCCTAATATCTTACTGATAACTTTCAAATCACCACAAAATAACCACTGACGCTCATCATACTCAATTTTCTCCAAAACAAACTGCAAACTTGCGTAGCTCTCTTTCAGCCGAACTGAGTGTGCTACTGGAACTGAAGAAAGGACATTACCACAGTGTAGCACCACACATTTAAGACTTCTTTTACTCGAATCGATGAATAGCCTCCAGTCATTTGAATTATATTTAACAGAACCCAATTTGTTTATTAAGCCTGGAATGTTATTACAATAAACTAGATTTTCTTCATCACTGAAGTACTCCAAGAGATCTTTTTCTCTGTTCCTGTAGAAAGACACTGATGTACCAGCTGTCAGCAAGTTGTTTTCCTGTAGTTTGGAACCTAACAGCTCAGCTGCATCCTTGGGAAGGTTTAAATCCCTTACTATATCATTTAGCTTGGCTTGTGATACTGGTTGTGGCGCATTTGACGTTTCAGGAACGAACTCGTCGGATACAAGGGATGATGATTAATCAGTATTACTTCCTGTATGTGAAATAAGTTCTATAGTGTCTATAGGTGGCTTAGGTATCGGAATACCAGGCCCATGAGCAACTGGTCTCATAGCAGATGGCAAGTTTGGGTATACAATTCCTTTTTTGTTCTTTGCATTAAAACCCTTCACATTGCATGTACAGAAGTAACAGTCAGTGCTGTGATTCTGAGATTCACGCCAGACCATCGGTATTCCAAAATGTAGTGATGGTTTCTTTCCCTTCGTCCAATTTCCTAAGCCTTCAATACAAACACTGCCCACAGTATGAAGAGCTCAAGGCCTTGACTGATCCCCTAGATGGATTCCGAAATATGCCTTGTAAGCTTTTGTTACAAATGATGTTTCTTCTCTGCTTCTTCACAATAAAACTACCACAAATATAGCAAAATGAATTTGAATTATTTACACAACACCTCCTTTCCAGTATTCTGTACGAAATTACATATGATACAAACAAGAAAATGGTAGCACTTAAATGTTAATTTCTTGCTTTACAGAACAACTATTATGGCCTGTGCACGGATCTCGGGCAGGTGCTTGGGTCGGTTTCCCTGATCCCTTGAGCAATAGCTCAGGCGTCCCTTCTTTCTCTAATTCTGTACATAAATACTTCACTATACATACTATGAGCACGTTTTCTTGAGCTCAGTAGGGAATAAAGTTATTCAAACAATCTTTCACCATGTTACCGCAACCGAAAGCCCAATCCGTCACGAAGGGCACGTCATAAAGGATATTATCCTAAATCTACAGCTGATTTGTAAATAGTTATTGTACGGGAGTGAATATTTTCTCACCAATTCTTGCCAAAAACGCTCGCTGCTACCTGTGTTCATAATTCAAGTTAATATGTATACGAGTTAGGGCTCAAGATATCGTGTGCTTATAGCACTTCCCATCACAGTACGTCACATCGCTTTTAACTGTGTTTTTGACATTAAATAAATAATTAAAAACAAAATTATTAATTGCCATACCGATAAGCTGGGATTGACAATATAACGTACTGTTTTTTGAATATGCGAGGGAATTTTCGGAAGTCATAGCATCTGCTTTATCAGTCAATAAAGCTGCAGGAAACAAAAACCAGGATATATGATTGAAAGTCGCTGGAATGTTCTTCGCAATGCTGATAATAAATTGGGATCCCAGGACAAGGCGTTATGGTTAAGGGACATTGAAATATGCGTAAATATTTTATTTTTTTATTCGTATTACCATAGCCCGCTAGTATGCCTAACAGCTGCGACATTTTTCCGATCCTTTTGGGAGCTAGCCAACGGACGAAGTTTCACATGATGGCCAGTGGAGCGCTGGAGCGCCGAACATTCGCGAGACCTTCGGGTAGCTTTAACACATGGGGAAATGCCCGCTCTTCGGGCAATTTTCTTCACTTACAGTGATATGAGGCATTCCAAACACATGTTGATGGTAATACTAAATAACACTAAACTTATATAGCCCTATGCAGTTTGCTCAAAAGAAATTGTGAATAATTCAAATTAACCATCAAATATGCGTGTGTGAAATCTACCTGGTTGGTGGTGCAGCAGAATTCTCTTTGACGTATAAAATACAATATCTATTCTTAATTATTTCTGATATTTACTGTATTTCCAGGTGTTTATAGATAACTGTAATGCATATAATGTCTTCAAAAACTTTTTAAACACAATAGATGAAAACGAAAAAAAGCAAAGTATTACTTTATCCTTTTTTATGTCATCTATTTTTATATTTATTAACTGTTTTGATTCTTTAAACAATATTATACGCTCAAAAACAACAAATTCAAAATAGTAAGTGTTTATTGCAGAAGAAAAAATATCACTAAATAACTGGAAGAAGCTAGTTCTAAAACGGGCGACGGACGTTGATATAACATCCAGGAAACTTCACCCATCTCAAAGCGCACCAAATCACTATTGCCCAGGCAAAAACGTTCTCAACTAGGGACAGAACCAGAAAGTTACAGTAGCGAAATCCATATTGGCGCTGTCGTGGACGTAAAGAAATTTTTATTAAGATTTTATGCAGTGGCGGCTCTGGGATTAGGCAACAGGGAGGGCACACAGAGTTACAGGATCAAACAATGTTAGGCATTTGAAAAATTGTTATATTTGGATTGTTTAAGTCACATAGGTAATATTTACAATCGAATTATCTCCCCGGAAGACAGGCTAAACACATGATCTATAAATTAAATTGAGTCTTCTGTTGTTACGTTCTTTAAATCTATTACTAATTCTTCAAAATTAAATGAGTATCGTAACAAAACTCTTTATAATGAAAACATACAAAGTCCATTCAATCTCTCTTACAATATGGTATTTCCTAAAAAGTCTGTAATCTTTCCAAAGTGAAAACGCTCTCTCAGATTCTTTTATATAGCACATCCAGCTCAGATTTCAGTTTGCTAGCTCACGAACGGAGAGTACTGTGAAACGCGATCAACCTTTTGTAGGAGGAAATTTTCTTGATATTGTTGGAACGTTTTACAATCAAAGAGAGAACACAATGCTAACACATTCCCTCTAAAATTAAGATGGCCATTTACCCATTTGAAATTTCCGTACAGAAGAACGATTGCCATTTCTATCAGATTGTAATTTTTTTATATCAGGCCGAGGTGGCCCAATTCTCTTCATGCACAGCCTTGTATCATAACCACATTTGACTGTTTTCAGGCATTTTACAGAATTGGAAACCTTTCTCAATCTCAATGCACAATACGAACTGGACGCGAAGATCGGAATACAGCATTCACATAGTTTGTCTTTGGATGGGAAAGATGATGCCGATTGCACACTACTGCACTGAATGCTTGTGATAGGGGATATCAGTTAAACAGAATACCAGCAGATTGCACTGTCCTGCACGTAAATCAAGCGAAAGGAATATTGTAAGTTTAAAAATCGATCAATAGATAGCGCCGGGCAACGAGGTTGCTACCTCCCCTGTCAGGCTGCTGGGCGGCGGCTGTCATTAGACGCCATTTGCCGAACCCATGTTGCCATTTCAACACTCATTGGCAGCGATTTCTATGTCTGTAAGTTCCGTAACAACACTGCGTTTAGGACACAGAGGCGAGTGTCCGCAGCCAATGAAAATCGTTCTAGGGAACAAGCGGGAGTTTGAAAGCTAAAGAAGTGTTCGATTCGAAAACAACCCTACAGACCCAGAGGTTATTTTAGACAGCGCAAGAGAACAAATACTGATCTCAGTAGGGGGGGGGGCAGTGTCCCTAGCGCCTCCCTGCCGCAGCCGCCGCTGATCTGATGTACAATATAGAAATGATTTTTAATCCTTTGCGTTGGCCGCTTCCAAATTCCACAACAATAACAGAGCAATATATCAGACATCAGAAATAAAAATAAACAATCTGACAACGTGATTTCCAATTACGTTTGTGAGAAAATATATCACTTTCGTAGGCAGAGTATTACAATACAAGAATCATCTAAAGCTGTATCAGAGGGTCACTGCAAGTACTTGAGCCAGTGTTTTCTCATTGAACGTAAACAGAAGTTGTTTGTACTATTTGTGAGTTTTTTTTTGGGAGGGGGGTCGAATTTTGAGAATAAACTACATTGTTGCGTAGCCAAGGTAAGAGTTATATATTTTATTAACGCTGAGAAACATTACGAATGTATGTTTATATTTATTTACTATTGGATGTTAATAATGATTCTTGACGTGTTAAATCAATCAATCTCATCTTTGAATAACTCTGAAGGTAATCGGTGGTAGCGCAATGTATTGAGAAAACTGTACCACAAACTGTTCCAAGGATTGGTGTGGAAAGAAATCTTCAAAAATACATTAAGGCGGCTTTACAAATAAGCAGTTTCTTTGCGTGTGTCGAGAGAACAGCATATTTAATAACGATTATTGACGTAATTTGTGAACATTTTGTACCAGTTATCGTGACGAACATTGCTGCTGTTACTCATGAAGAAATGCAGAGGCCTAAGTGAATTCAAAGCATCTAAGTCGAAAAGTTCTATGTTTGTAATGCGGCGTATGTATTTGCATGTAGTAGCCGATCGAGGAATGGTCGGCAAGCAGTGCGCCAGCGGTGAGTAGCGAAACTTTTAGCTATAACACGAAGCAGACCGGAGCGCCGAGGCTTTTAAGCATACTAGCGGGCTATGGTATTACATATGCACAAAAGGAAACAGTACGCTTAATACTCGTACTCTTACGAGCTAACAAGTTTCAAAATAATCCACCATGGCCTACAAACATATTTTCCAGTAATGAAGAAGGCGTTGAATACCATGTGTGTGATGCGTCTATGCGCGCCACCTCTCGTTGATGCGTTGTTAGGATGTCCTCCCAGTTTGCAAACAGCTTCCCACGCAGTGGCGTCTTCATTTTTGGAATGAGATCAAAGTCGCACGGACTGAGATTAGGGGAGTATAGAGGGCATTCCAAGATCTCCCACCCCCACCGTCGCACAAGGTTCTGGACACAGGCTGCAGTGTAGTTTGTTGCATTATCATGGAGAAGTATTGTATTGTTGAGAAGCCCTGGACGTTTTCCCCGCTGTGTACGACGCAGAGTGTGTAGCAAGAATGATTTGTAGTACGTGGCAGTGATAGTTTGACCCTCACGAACAGGATGACACGATATTACCTTAGTTGCTATAAACCAAATAAGCATGCCCTTCGTGAGTGATGGATTATGTCAAAATTTGTTTTCGTGGTGAACCACGCCGCCGCCATTCATTTGATTGCCTCTTTAGTCTCGTTCATACGCTCGTGCCCACGTTCCATCAACTGCAATAATGCGATTCAACATCTCATTTCATGTTGGAATTGCTCCATATTGATACGGTATGTCTCGTATCGAGTCCATTTTTGCACCTCAGTTAAAGCATGTGGCAACCACTTGCACAAACCTTGCCCTTTGCTCTTCAAGTCATTAAGTGAAGTACAGAACACTGTCGATGCAGACATACCAGTATATGCGGCTAATTCTGCAACAGTCCAACGCCTTTCATCTTCTAAACAGCGTTTGACAACAGTCACTTTCACCTCTGTGTGAGGTGCTTGAGGTCCACTGCGCGGCAGGTCAACAGATGCTACACGTCCACGTTTGAAGGCCTCCACCCAACGGCAACAGTTTGATAGGGCAACGCTATATCACCCAATGCTTCTCTTAGCTCGGCACGACACTCGCAAGCATTTCTGCCCGCAGAAATAATGTTTACATATGCTTGCTACTTAACTTCAGTGACATCCATCTCGAAACACAGTCTCTAGGGTACTAACGTTTGCATGTGATTAATGCACTCAGACGTCATTTGGTGGTCGCATCCCGTAATATGCACACCACGTTTTCTAATGTTTATAGTGCAATAACCGCATACGCGCTTATTCGGAATATATAAAATGGTTACCATGACTTCCGAAATGTGAAGAGTTCAGGGTTCAGTAACATTTACAGTATTACATACAGAGAAAGAACTTTACCACAGAGTTATAAGATGCAGAACTCATCAGATGTAATGTACTACGTTCCCAACAATTCAAAAAATAATAGTGAACACGATTATGACGTGACAGTCGTTTTCATCTATATCAGGGATTCCCAAACATTTTTTCTTTCATTGACTCCTTTTAAAACAATTGTTTGTTCCATCGACCCCCTAACATTTTGTGGGTCTCTGATATCGAAAATTGATTGACGGCAAAACGTCTGTGGTTAACGTTAACGTCTAAATCGTTCAGACGATTTTCTCCAAAAACTGATATTACCCTGATCAATCTGCATTACTTAAGGTCCTGCGAGTTTGAAACAGATATTTTGATTGGGGGGGGACTTCATATAAATGCTAAAAATCTTACAAAATTTTCTGAAAAACGGCTCGGAATTTTTTTTATTAAACTTCGACCTCGGATGGTGTATAGAATTCTTAAAAAATGGCGTATGTGTCTCAGTTAAGCTGAATCTCTGATTTTACGATAATTGCAAAAGTTTAAAAATTTTTTCGGCATCCTAAATAATTAATATCGTTTTCTAATGAACTTTGTAGTTCAAGGACATTTTGAAATAAGATAATGTACAATTTATAATTTAATAATAATGCACAATTAGTAATTTTCGCGTTAAATAGAGGCAATTTGTTAACTAATATTTTCTCAAAAACGGCTGCAATTTTATTCTTCAAAATGTCTCCTAGTATGTATCAAGGGATGGTATAAAAATGGTTCTAGTCCCATTTTCGACGATCTCTCCGTGTATTCGAATATTGCAAAAAATTAACATTATAAAAGTACAGTATTGAAGATTTTTGTTTTAAATGAAATGTGCTCTAAAAACTTACATCTTCGATAAATATAACGTAGGTACATATTTTGAAACAAGTAGTATTCGCATAATTTCTGGTTGAAGTTTGTGCAAATTATAAATAAAACACTTTATCAAAAATGGCTCCAAATTTTTTCTTTTAATTTTTCCCACGTATGTAGCAAATAACATTGAAGAAAGTTATCAGCACAACAAGAGTAACACACACAAGGCAGTTTGAAAATCTCAGAATTCTCTCATTGTTGGGCATTATTTCTGGGTAAATGGGTCAGAGTTTTAGATTTTCAAATTTGTGACATATATTACCTTATGACAATTTGTCAATGAATTACCTTTAAATGAATTACATTTTTGCGTCTAATGTGCAACGATTGGTAATGAGTTTTACAAGTTTTGCTGACATAAGAGAATATGGACAGAAATAGGGGTATTAAAATTCTACATAACTCTTACTAATACAAGAAAATATGTGCCGTTGTAGTTCCACAAGTTTCTGACTGTCAATAACAAAAGGAGTAAAATTCGAGCGGACCATAATTGATTTTAATTATGATTTATTGTCTTACTATTTCTTTTCATATTTACATGTTCCAGATCAACTTTTGGCCTGAACATCAGGGTACTATATTTTAAAAAAATATAAATGAGTACACAAAAAGAAACACTTAAAATTATATAAATCTCTACATAGATATCATAACATTACATAACATTTATAAAAAAGGGAGTGGAGAATGAGGTGCAAAGTTGCTCTCACCCCTAGTAGAATCTTATGCATCTTGCATACATGGATTTTATAGTAAGGTAATCTAGAATTTTGGTAGATATCACCATGAATCATAATTTTACTGGCATGACTACCCAAGTGGATGGTAGCGCTGTATTGTGCATGGTTACTGCAAGTAACCAAATGTTTTAAGATTGAACAGATTGGGAATAAAGAAGCTACATGGATTGGGAGGGGGTGAAGGAGAGAGAAAGGAAAGATAAGTGAAGAAATTTAACAATACTGGCAATTACAGGTAAGTTCTTTTTATTTTTTATACAAGGAAATCATACATTTAGTTAAATTTATTACGCTATTAAATCAGTGTTGTTATTATCTGTATACAATTCTTGGATATTTTCTATGATTCCACTCTATTATTTTTACATCATTAACATTAATTGTGTTTCTACTCAATTCTGTGTTTAGTGAGAATTTTGTTTACGTGAATGACCACTAATGTAATTTCTCTGTTCCTTAATAAAAGCACAAATTTTCTTTGTATCTGTCTGATGTACTTTAAGAAACAATCTAAGCAATTTATTTTATAAATAATATTTTCTTGGTCTGTCAACAATCCTGCCTTTGGCATTCCCAATTAATATTGGTATTGTGGTGAGTTTTTGTTGGCATTTCCAATGAAATAATTATACGAGTCATCATTTCCAACAATATTATTATTAAAATAGCAGCTTTCGATGGCTTAGCCATCATCATCAGATTTCTAGTACAAGAAGAAAGTCAAAGTACAAACTAAACATCTGGTTAGTATCAGAGTGCTTACACAAGAAAGTGACACCAAAATTTATCAATATACGGACCAATTCGACAACTACGGCTTCAAAACGTGCCATCCAATTTGCCAAAACTGTGTCTGTAAAATTCGAAATAAAGCGCTGGCGTGCTGCTTGTGATGAAACTGCACTACAAAAATACTGACTTCAACAGGAACTTACGTTCCGATTACATCCTCTACAGTGGGCGGTTTTGAAGACAGCGCGAGGACGGGTCTTCACCATCATCTCCAAGAAGAAAGATGTACAGAAAGGTAAGCCTTATCTGCCACTCAAATAAGTGCACAACCCACCTACCAAGCTTTCAGTAATGACAATACAACTCAAATTCAGGTCATATCATGTCATGCCAGTTCCACCCTCGTGTCTGCACTCCTTCCTCCACTGTTTTATCCAATCAGGACATTTCTTTTCTAAACAAGGGCCTCAAATACTGTCCTCTCACACTCCTTAACACCACGCAAATAAAACAGTTGTGTGCCAAAGCTGACACTAACATCAATTTTCATAATATTTCCGTCAAGACCAAATACGACATAGCCCACACTATTAAAAACCACACAGAATCCATCACAAGACACAAGAACAAGGAAAGTTCTGATTTTCTCCACACCCAACAACTTGCCAAAAAACTCACAGAAGAAGAATTAATCATATCAAAAGCAGACAAAGGCAACACAGTAGTGATTCTTAATAAATATGAATACAACCAAACTATCTATGACATTCTTGACAACAACCAGATTGAAAAACTTCCTAAAGACCGCACCAAGAAGTACCTTTGCCACCTTAAGCAAGAACTTAACAATTCACAAGCCCTTTTTCCATATCCCAAACAATACATACCATCTAACCCTTCACCTCCTAGCCTCTATGGCCTTCCTAAATTACATGAAGAAAATACTCCCATCAGACCCGTAGTCTCTTACACTAACACATTAACACACAAACTTGCTCATAAAGTAAATATCCTTTTCCATAAACACATTCAGTTCAAACCTTCATATAATGTAAAAAACAGCCTTGATCTAATAGAGAAAATTAAACACATTCCTGTCCTAACATTTGCTAAGCTAGTTTCATTTGATGTAAAGAATCTATTTCCTAGTACTCCAACTTCTGATTGTAAATTACTTTTACGTAATTTACTAGACAAATCATCATATCCCATACATGTTCGTGATGAACTCCAAAATCTCTTCAACTTATGCATGGACCAAAATTACTTCACTTTTGACAACAAATTTTATAGACAAACGTCAGGAATTCTTATGGGTTCATCTCTCTCTCCTCTCCTTGCAGATACATTTATGGACGCTTACGAGCAGACCATCTTTCTTTCAAACCATCCACTTCTCAAGACTATTACATATTGGCACCGTTACGCAGAAGACATCCTTGTTCTCTGGACCGGTACGACTAGACAAATTGACCTATTTACTGACTTTCCCAACAACACACATCCTACTATTCAATTCACCCCAGAACTACAGAAAGAAGACAAATTTATCAATTTCCTAGACCTGAATATAAGCATATCTGGAAACAAACATACTTTCAATACTTTCAGAAAATCGACGAACACAGACACTGTCATCCACAACTCTTCACAACATCCTATTCAACATAAACATTCTGCCTTCCACTACATGATACACAGATTACTAAGCCTGCCCCTGACAAAATATCATTTTCTGGAAGTATTGAACACTATAAAACACATTGCTATGTCAAACGGTTACAGCACAGAACTCATTAACATCATACTACACCGCAAAATAGTCAAACAGAAACAAAAAATGCACACTATACTTTCTCCAATAACACAAACACCAGACAAGTAGACTTGCTTACCATATTTTGAACCCCTTTCAGAAAAAGTCGCACACAATATTCACAAAGCAGGTATCAAAGTTTCATTCAAATCTCAGAATTTCCTCAAAAAAATGCTGCCCAAACAACACACAGATCTTTTAGAAAAAAAAAAAACTGTGTCTATTCACTAAATTGCCATGACTGTGAAGCCAAATATATTGGTATAACAGGCAGAACTTTTAATACCAGAATTAAGGAACATGTACACACTTGGAAACACAACACCTGTAAATCTCACTTTTGCCCATCATTTACTCCAGACAGGCCATACATTCAATCCACACACAGATATTCATATACTGGAAATAGAAAATCATTACCACATCAGATTAACTTTAGAAAACCTGCATATTCATTTAAATAATAACTTATTGAATGAAAACATAAACCATAGCCCCTCTCCTCTACTAAAATTATTATTAGACACCACTCCCACACCGCACCCCGCCATGGCGGCACAATGACAGCGCACCGTACCCAGACCATTGCCCTCCTCCACCCCACGGCCGGGTACTTAAGCCCCTTGGCTCGCCCAACCCTGCGTAGTCGTTTTGTGGCTTCCATCCAGCAGGAAAGTAATGGCTCAACTTACATTTCCATGTTTTTCTGTTTCAAATTTTACATGTTCTAATTCAATTTCATTCACTTTTCTGTTAGTATTAAAAGACTTAACCCCCCCCCCCCCCTTCCTTTCTTTCAGTTCTTAAAATGTTAAATATATTTTCTAAAAATTGTAAATTATTAGTAATCTTTTATTATATTTTGTTTACAAATCAAAAAATATTCATGTTTTAATGTTTTTTTTTTTGTTTTTCTTCTTGTACTAGAAAACTGATGATGATGGCAAAGCCTTCGAAAGCTGCTATTTTAATAAATAATATTATTGGCAATGACGACTCATATAATTATTTTATTCCCAATTAATGTCATATATTAGTAATTGAATGCGCAATTCTGATATCAATTTGATTTGTAGTATTTCTGCAATTGTTTAGTAGCATCAAGAACTACAACATTATTCTGGATAACTTCTGTTGCTCTATTGGCATATTCTGTGTTTGATACGTGACATATGTTTTTGTACACATTTATTAACAAAATTATTAGTATAAACATTTTAACTAAGTATCTGTTCTTGGTAAATGAAATTGGCTTATTTAAGGCTCAGTGATCAAGCCCATATACAATGATTCCCAAAAATGGGAAATAACTCGTCTTTAAGACAATAAGTTAACAGTGTTGGTGTACTCATTGACAATAAACAGAAAACTCTTCCTATTTCAATTGTAAATTATGAAGTTAACAATAAAGTAATGTTTCCGAATGGATACACACAAAACGAGAGAAACACGGAGAGAACAGCAAAGTATCCACATGGCTAGAACAAAACCAAAAATTCTGTCCTCTCAACATTAAAGCAACATATTATGATGAAATATTAATGATAAGCAATGAGTATTTGTGTGAAATCATAGTTTAATACAAACAAATAATAAAATCGGCAAGATGGGCAAGACAAGAAAATATTTCTTACTGCATGCTGCAAACACGTGAACTGATGTTCCACAATTTGAACAATAGTGCTGTTGTGTCTATCCTCTAAAGAGGCCCCAATTTGGAAGTAGAGAATTAAAATAGAATACCTGCCATTATTCTTGTTCTTTGAATGCAGCATGAGATTGAGAAGCGCAAGACAAAAGTGTTATCCCTTTGCATACAAGGGGGAAAAATGGTTAAACTCAAAATTATACGAAAATATCTAATATTGTTAATGCTTTTACCAGAAATGATCTAATATCTGATTTGGAGGAACTCATAGTATTCAGATATCTCTACCTTTAATTTAGTTGAAAAGTATAAAAAAAATCACTTTTACTCATTTCGAAAAAGATTTTGATGAACTCTTTAAATCTATACAAACTTTGCTGTAGTGATCTAGAAATTTCATTTAAAATGAAATAAAAAATATTAAAATCAGTTTTGAGAAGCAGCAATATCAGACAGATCGGTTGAAGACTATATTTCTTGCTAAAATCCCGGGTATGATTTAGGTGCTAGTGTTCTTGGCGAATGGAAGGAGTGACGGAGAAAAGGATGGATTGACAGACAAATGAACGGAGTGGCCCACAGACGGAGTGGCGTTTAAGGAAAAACACTTTTTAGTACCAAGGATTCCTAAACATGGATCTTGAATATAATAATATACACAAAACTTGTACTACATCATGTACATGGGCATACATTTCCTTTTTTGATTTGACATACCAACGCACGTTATAATTATAAATCAGAATTTAACAAAATTAATAGACTGATTAATCAAAGTTAATAAAATGCAAAACTCTATCCAAGTAGTATTAACTATTTTTTGTACATTGAAATTACTAAACACAAAACAAACAATATTACAGTACATGTATTTTAATGTCTGGTGTGTTCTTAATATAAAAAGAAACTAAGAAAATTTTTTCCATTGCAGATGATTTCTTCCCCACACATTTACCTTATGGAATTCCATAACATCTCTGCTTACATCAGAAATGGATTGTAAGGTTCTTCAGAGTCTTTTTTTATACAATTCCATAGCTTTTCATCCAGTTCTCCTTGATATACAGTGAATGCCGAGATGGTCCCTTGCTTTGCTTTTTGATACCAAGCGTTGATCCTTTACCCTGAAAACATCATATACACAAATTTACTAGTTTTGTTATTAAAGAAATAAAAAAGTCTTCAATTTATTCTAATTAATATTCAATACCCACTCAATTTTTAGAAATAAACAATTTCATTTTGGGGCAATCAGACACGTAGTACCATCAAGAAATACAATTTATTTCGTCAAGTAGATATGAAGCGAGTCATAAAACACACGCAACTATATTATTGAAAATATTAAGAATAATTTTATTTTCAATTCAATTCTATTTGAAGAGCATGGGAAAATAAGAAGAGGGTCCACTTTTTTTTTTTTTGAAATTCCAATAAGGATGATTTCATATACGCCTTTGGAGTACATATTATTCTGTAGACTATTCATTGTATGCAGAAAAGCTGAGTGGGCAAGATATGGCAGTTTGAAATTTAGTAGATGTAGGGAAAAAATATGAGTGTCCAAGTAAATTTGGCTGAAACAAAAGAGCATTGAAAAAGTTGACTGCACTGTGACAAGTTATTTGTTTCCTTGTGTTGTGCTGATCTAGAAGTGGTGTAAATTATTTTATGATAGTGTAGTTAGATTTGTTACTAAACAATTGCAGCGGTGCTTAAAATGACAGACCATTACACAGTAACAACGTTTTACTGTTTTGAAAAACATAGTAAGTCGTTTGGAAAAATGACAGATATCTGTAAGAAGTTTAGGTTAGGTAGCTATGAAACTGGACATTACTGCCATTGCAAAAAACTGAAGTGTTTTGAAAGAATTACTGCTGAACACAGAAAGATTCTAATATCAAATTTCAACCAAATGAAGAGTTATGATGAACAATCAGTGTATCACTGCGAGTTAATTATGTGTAAGCAAGTTGCTCGTCACTGCCCCAGAAAATCAGAAGACAAGACTGTCTTTCATTTGTATTCCTATACCTACAAGGTTAGAGCTACGGATAAATGAAGTGTGTGAAATACCAGTCTACTGCAAGGCTTTCTCATTTCATGGAATTGCAACAAATAGTTCAAACCCTGCAAGTAAAGCTGAAAAGTACCGGCAAGGTTCCTGTAGATAAGCATGGAAAGAGTGTGTGTGTAAATGTGTGTGTGTGTGTAAATGTGTGTGTGTGTGTGTGTGTGTGTAAATGTGTGTGTGTGTAAATGTGTGTGTGTGTGTGTGTAAATGTGTGTGTGTGTGTGTGTGTGTGTGTGTGTGTAAGTGTGTGTGTGTAAGTGTGTGTGTGTGTAAGTGTGTGTGTGTGTAAGTGTGTGTGTGTAAGTGTGTGTGTATGCGTGTGTGTGTATGCGTGTGTGTGTATGCGTGTGTGTGTATGCGTGTGTGTGTGTATGCGTGTGCGTGTGTATGCGTGTGCGTGCGTGTGTGCGCGTGTGTGTGCGCGCGTGTGTGTGCGTGCGCGTGTGTGCGCGTGCGTGCGCGCGCGTGTGCGCGTGTGCGTGGGCGTGCGCGTGCGCGTGTGTGTGTGGAAGGATCTTTATTACAAAATATCTCACGGTAGTGGAATTTTCGAAAAAAAAATAATTTTATTTTTGTGAAACGTGTCATGCAATGTGCTAGGGTCAACTTAGGTGCCCAGTGAAAATGAAAGAAACCACAAATGCGTGGAAGGTGTATAACTGAATGGACATGACAACAATTACTAAATAATGTTTCAACATATACTTTAATTTAACTTTTCATTAACTTGAATTGCTTACATTTATATCATATATTCGTATTTTGAATTTTGGAAAATACTTATCTTTCCTGCATTGTTTTGTGCTTAGAAGAGTAAAATGCCATATTCCCTTACGAAAAATAACACATTCTTCTTTGTACTCTTTACTAGATAAGAAATATATATTTTAGAACTTAATATCAGTACTCACGTTGATTGTTAATTCTAGATAATGCTACGAGTCTTCAAAGTTTAAATTTGCGTTTGTTCAAAATGTAGCTGTGTGGACATTCATCTTTTTTCTCCTGTAGTCTTCATTTACAATTTACAAAAGCAATTCTGTTACAAAAGAAGTAGACAAAAATGAATATCTCCAAGGCGAATCCAAGAATATCTGTCAGCCTGATCAAAAATAGAACCTCTCCCCCGCCCCCAGGGGTTTGAAAGGGGGGCAACTTTGAAATCTTTAATGGGAACTTCCTTTTTTTTCATATTTGGATTCTACACTAAAAAAATACATAAGATTTGTCAAAAACATTTTTTAAAACTTCTGATGGATGGAGCTGTAATCTCAAAAATAAGATTTTTTGCAATTCTCGACTCTCATTTCTCATTCCTTGCAACACTTTTACAAATAAACAATTCCGGTTTTTAATTTCTCCACTAACTTCCTAAGAAGAGCAAGTATTGTAATCTTGCGTCGGAAATCGGCAATTTTTCGACAGAAATTCTTGCCGTGCCGGCTCCTGGTAACGAAAAAAGTGGATAAATTTTGCCCCTGCATGTTGTAAATTACTCCCTCTGACACGCTGTGCAGTAAGAATCCATGATTTGTGAGTTCTTGACAGCGAAAAATTGATTGACGGCAAAACGTATGTCTGTCCGTCCGTTTGTTGTAAACAGGAAAAAAACCTTAACACGATTTTCTTCAAAATTAGTATTTCCGGTTTGACCGGGTCTAACTCTAGGTCCTGCAAGTTTGAAACGGAAATTTTGATTTTTGAAAGTACTTTTAATGAAGTACCAGCAACATTTTCAAAATCTTCTCAATTTATTTATTTAACATCGTTCTCTTATAGTGTAAAGAACTCTTCACCAATTCGCGCGTATCTCGTTTTCGTTGAAATCTTTGACTTTTTGAACATTGTAATCGTTCGAACATTAAGGCGTCTTCCTACAACTGCAATATTCCAAATATAGATTTTATTAATAAAATCAGTTTTTCAAAGACATCTTAAAACAACGCTATGTTTAAAGATATGTAATACATATAATAATAATAATATAAAAACGAAGACGGGTCAAATTAGGTCAGATCATATACTTGCAGCTCATATACATACTCGAACACATACACAACCATACATACACACCTAGATACTTGGTCGTGTACAATCCCCAACCTTTCAAATAGTAAAAAGTGGATTTTTTGATTTCGTACTTAGTAAATGCCGATTATGAAATGAACTTTTTCAATAGCTCTCGAAATATCCGCATTACGGCCCTAGAATTCATACGCAGGTATCGAGCATACATGCTCCATCCAAAAGGCTGCATCCAAAGATGCAAGTAAAACACCTGAAACTAGTGATGCTAAAACAGCACTAATTGCATTGTTTGTATTGTGTTTGTATTGCATTACATTACTTGTATCGATTGCAATTTTTCCAAAACTCAGAGAGTTCGAAGAAAATGAATCTAACAGCAATTTTTAAGTGTCCTTTGTTCTAGCCGTCAAAAAAATAAAGAGAATTTGGAGCTGTGTTTAAGAAATTGTTTTTTAAAATATTAATTGCATTAAATTCAAGCAGAAATTACGCGAAAATCAGTCATTTATAAAAATGTAAATGACCCGTTTTAAAGATCTGAATTTTTAGAACAGAATTCTTTTAAGACAAAAATCTCCATCTTGAAAATTGCAATTTTGCGATTGTCATTTTTGCAATTTTCGAAATTAGAGGGAATTCAGTAAACATGCGACCCGCATCATTTTATAGCGTTCTTTGCTGCATCTGAGGAAAAATTAAAGAAAAATTTTGGAATCGTTTTTGAAAAATAATCATTTTTAAAATATTCGATTTCACACAAAATTATTAGAAAGCTACATATATTTTCGAAATAATTTACCTGGCATTTCATGATGTCCTAGAAAAATAGATTTCGTTTAGAAAAAAAATCTATTTTGTATATTGCAGACGCCATAAAAATTTTGAACTCGCGACACTCGCGAAGGGGCACTCGCCGCACAAAGTGCATCACGGAGTGTGTTTGGCAAAAACAACATTTCGAAATGCATTCCATGCAGAAGCAAAAGTCCGTCATCTGCCCACAGGATTTATTAAGTGAAAGAATAGTAAAAACTGTATGTGACGTACATACAAGTGGGGGAGACGTACCATCTGCGCACGTCTTCTTGAGCTCCACAATCCCTACCCAATATTTTAACCAAAAATGATTGAAAGATAAAATAACTTTAAAAAATAAAATAAAAAATAATAAATTAAAGAAAATAATTATATAATTATTATAAGGTTAGCAACATTTCAAAAACCGAACACTTTCGATTTATGGAAAACTTATTTCCATCGATAACTGGACTTCTTTTTCTTTTTATTTCAAACAAAATAGAAACACACCCTGGCTCTTTTCCTACCAATACAAGCAAAAGGAGAGCTCAACAAAACGTACGTATAGTGAAGATACATTTATGTCCAGAAGCAAAACAAGGAAACAGGAGGATGATCAAAACTATCACAAGCTTAACAAGGAAACATCTCAGCGTTTGCTGAATGGATCAGGGAAACTTCACAAAATCCTGATCGAGTTGGACAGTCACTGACCCGGAAGTTGAAGTACATTACTTCTTACAGGCACATTACGCATAAAAAAATGTATAAATGCAAACTAATGCATTAAATATCATTGTTAAAATAAACATTCTTTTATTATCACTATAGTCTCTAACTTTACGGTAACAGTTATAAAGCAGAAAACATTTTACTTTAAACTTAAATTTCTGTCCTGATTTCAATTGTTTAATGTCATTGGACAATGTGTTGTAAAGTAACGTACGTGGGTCTCTTGTAATGAGCTGCTGATACTGGCACCTGATGAATGTGATTTCTACGAGTGTTGTAATAATAAATTTCAGTATTGTATGAAAATATGTTCCCACAGTCAAGTAAGTAACTTTTGACAAATATTACTGATTCGTAAATAAATAGGAAAGACAACGGTAAGATTCCAAGCTCAGTGAAGAGAGACTTGCAGGAATCATGTGGATGGTATTTTTTTTATTATTCCAATATTTTTCTCTGCAATCTAATTTCTCTTCCGTAACTATTCCCAAGGAAACATAATAAAATTTCAGAACTTACTCAGATTCGAAAACTGGAATGAAGTATATAGGGCAACTGATACAAATGATAAGTTTAACTCATTCATAAATATATACTTAAGACATTTCAATGCCATTTTTCCTCAAAAACTCAAAAATATGCAAAATAAGAAAACTAAATCATGGATTACCACAGGCATCAAAGTATGGTGAATGTGTAAGAGAGTAATGTGAAAGAAAACGCAACATGTATAAAATACTAACAAATAACAAATGTAACTCAAACTTCATTTCATATTACAAAACATATAATTCAATCCAAAAAAAGTAATCAAACAAGCACAAATTATGACAAATGATAAGTACATTGCAAATGCACGTAATAAAACAAAAGCTATATGAGACATTATTAAAAAGACTACAGCACCAACTAATAATAACAGAATAAATATCGAGCTCCACTACAAAACAAAACTACAAGACCCACAAGAAATAGCTGATATATTCAATGAACACTTTTCACAAATTAGTAATAAGTT
>BOPP01000176.1:2324812-2356252 GCA_017312745.1 Gryllus bimaculatus | reverse complement strand
AAAACCGACCGAGATGGGGGTCATTAGCCTAGAAATGTCATACTACAATACTTGTTACAGATATATTAGTATATTATACAGTAGATAATTATTTTTAGTAGCAGATAATTTAACATCTTCAAGATGCTATTTTAATGCTACTACTTAAATAAATAATAATAATAATAATAATAATAATAATAATAATAATAATAATAATAATAATAATAATAATAATAATAATAATAATAATAATAATCTACCGACAAAAGTTACTTCAAAGATTTCCTCACCGTTTCCCTGATTCTAAGTTTACTGAGCAAAGATAGCGGACCAGCGTCGAGCAGTTGTTCAGCAAAAATCTCCTCTCTGCACGTTCAGTTTCCCTGGTCCCTTGAGCAAATGCTGAGATGACCCCTTGTTTGCTCCTGAACAGTAATGTAACTTCACTCCCTCCACCCAAGACATCATATTGACTCGTCATACACGATTGTAATTGGATATGTGACTCAATAATAATAATAATAATAATAATAATAATAATAATTATTATTATTATTATTAAAATTAATCATAAATATATCAGATTGAACATCAAGCAATTTTACTCAAATCTAGAGAAATTATATTTTGTGTTTCAGCAAGTTAGGTACAGAAGAGGATGGGGTAGAGCTTGTTTAAGTCAGTAAAATGTTCAGAAGTACTACATATTATTTCAAAGAGTTTTTAAAGGAGCTAAGATTGGTTACGTATTTTTTAATTACCCTTAAAATATTAAGTTATTTCTTCAATGTGGGAGGCGATTACAAAGCGAAAGATAATATTTTTGGTTTAACATTAACTAACACTACAGGCCGATAACTCTATAAAGCTGGTACTGATTTCAAATGTACTTTTCTTACTGGTGGTGGCTATACATATTGGCCCACAGATCCTCATAAACTTACCAGATCTGATTGACGTTCTTGTTGTGAAAGGTATATGTTCAAACTATATCTAAGTAGTGAATTGTTACGATTTGTCTTCAGATTATAGTCCTGCAGTACCACAGTTCGGTATAACAGTTGCGAAGCTCTAATGGGAGGAGAATTCATCGGTTTGACTCTAGCGCCCCAGGTGACCAGCAATAAGCGTCTGTCTTTAAGACTGTGAAAGATAACAGAAGACTACTTACGAATTCATAATTTTAATACTTAAAATTTTAGAACATGTTTAAAACAGCACGTAGGCATGTGCTTACATCTGAAAATTTGTGCTGTATATATAAGAAAACGCTCATTTCATACCATAAAATACCATTTACCATATAATACAAATTTATTACTGTCAAAGACAGAGAATACAATCCACATGTACTGTGCAGAAACAAAACAAGGGATCATCTCAGCATTTGGTCTATGAATCAAAGAAAACGGCACGAAAAACATATTGAGACGGGGGTTCTACACCTAGAAGTTACAATGATATTTAGAAAATAATTATGATTTTAATGATAATAAATTTAAAATCATAAAATAGCATAAATCTAGATTTACATGGTATTTATTAGCTGACAGAATCTTTATTAACATCAAAAATTATTTAGCCGCCGAAAGTACAAAAAGTATACAAGCTTTGAAATAGCATTCATGTACAATTTTGTTAACGCTTTCCTTTCTGTATCTTTGAAAACCTAAAGAAGGATACATTTGGCGAATTCTTTTGATTGTTGCTACAATTTATAGCACTATAGGCATTTCCGTATGTTGGCATTTTTAATGTATCAGGACGTACATGTGACCAGTCACAATTTATCATTGGCAAATGAGCTAAGGGCAGATAATAAATAATATTCAACTCTCAACAGCAACATTGTATCGCTATCACATACCATTAAGTAAACCACGTGTAAATATGTGCCTGCAAATATGTCACACTTCAACGAATTAATGGTGCCTCTTGCTCGCCACTGGGAGCGCTGAGGTCGCACTGGTTGAAAAAAAATGATAAGAAGCTTCGCAACTATTACACTAAATTGTGGTAATACTACCACTAAGTAAAACTATAATTAGGAAAACCCTTCAACCAATATTTGTAACCAATTTACAAAGTGGCAAGCGTTCAAAGAAAATCTAGACGAAACAATCTTACTGATATTCCATTGAAAACGAAAGAGGAATTGAATAAAGAAGTGGAGTACTTCATAAAATAGGTTCAAGAAAAAGTAAAGCAATATACTCCAAAAATTGAGAAACCTCTCATGGGTAATAATTATCCAAGGGAAATTAAAGAAAAAGTTTTAGGCACGAAAAGTATGGCAAATGACACACTATCCATCTGATAATGTTCTGAATTATCTTACTCATGAAGTAACAGCAGCAATAAGGAATCATAAAGAGGAATCTATCAGCAATTAATTAGAACAACTTGCTGCCGATAAAATATCGGAGTATTGCTTATGGAAAGCCACAAGGAAAATGAAGAGCCTTTTCTACTATCACCACCACTGCGCAAATCCGACCTCACATGGGGAGAACAAGGAAAAAAATGCTGATTACCTAGAAAACACATTCAACATTTTTCTCGTCCAATAGCAGATGAGGATGTCACCCCAGTTGATAGTGATGTACAGTGTTAAATAAAATATGTTGCTCCAAACGCACCTAATTATGATATTATCTCAGGGAAAATATTAAAAGAACTGCCAAGAAAAGGAGTAATAAAACATACATTTAATGCTTCGTTTCGGCTGAAATACGTGCCGAAGCAATTTCATGATTCCCAACCAGGAAAACCACCAGAAGAAATACTCTTACAAGCCCATCTCTTTGCTTCCAGTGTTTTCTAAGCCTTTCGAAAATATATTTTTCATAATCCCCTCTCTTCAATTCGGACGTCGAGAAAAACATTTAACTATCGATCAAGTATACCGTATTACAGATGTCATTGAAAAAAGTTTAGAAAAAAAGGATACGATCAGCTAATTTTTAGACATTGTGCAAGCTTTCGATAAAGTTTGGCATGATGGTCTGGAGCTCAAATTATTAAATTACTACCAAAATCATTAATTTACTCTTTCAGTCATAAATATCACATAGATAATTTAAAGTTAAGCAAGAAAATGCTTATACCACATTCCGTGAAATTAAAGCAGGCGTCCCTCAAGGAAGCGCACTAGGACCCATTCTCTACTTGCTGTTAGTGATATACCAAGTTATAGAGGAACAACAATACCAACATTAGCAGATAACACACCTAGTTACCCACTGGTAACAAATAAATTACAGATTGTAACAAAGATGCAGAATGAGCTTAAAAATGGCGCATAAAACTCAATGAGACCAAGACGCACCCCGTAAATTTTACCAATCGTAAAAGTGAGGTACTCCCAATAAGAATCAATGGCAGAGTCGTTCCAGTAGCAAATACAGCGAAATATTTGGGTATGACTTTGGATTCAAAGCTGCGCTGGAAGGAGCACGTCAAATAAAGAACGCGGAACTCAATTTGAAAAACAATAAAATGTAGAGGTTATTTGGGAAGAATCTCAGTTGTCCGTTTATAATAAATTACTAATACATTACCAACAAGTGCTAAAACTAATATGGATGTATGGCATACAGCTTTGGGCTTGTGCCTGGAATATTCATGTGCAGAAAATACAGAGAATCCAGAATACAATACTGCGCAATGTGGTCGTCTTCTCTATTTATATGCGAATAGACCGACTGCATCGTGATGTGAACATTAAAGGCGCGTTTACACGAAGAGACCAAGTCTCCTAAAGGCGCGTTTACACGGAGAGAGTTTTCTCTTCTAACTTTCCGGAACTGGTTAGGAGACATGTGTAAACTCTCAGGAGAGCGATCTTCTCTCCGGGGACATGACGTCACAAGAGATTTTCGAAGTCTCCGCGAGAGAGCAGGGTCAAGACTCTGGTATCGATGAGGAATCGTATCTCCTGGGAGATAAATAGTATTCAAAGAGAGTTGGAAGACTTTTTGCTCTCTTAGTATATTAGTGTTCAGTGCTCGATTAGCCATTCTGCGCCTGTCTGTGTCTGTGCGGCGTTCAAACGTGGTCGGTGGATTTCTGTTCTTTGTGGGAAATTATATACTGGGGAGTTATACGAACTAAAGTGATCTTTGACGAAGACCAAGTGTATCACAAAATCTTTTAGTCTGTATATTATTAGATACAACCCTTGTTACAAGTATTGTAGTTGCGTTAGTATTTTTTTTTTAATTTTTGAGAAAAGTTTGAAAATGTTTTGAGGCTTCTTGTAAAGTACACTCAAAAATCAAAATATCTGATTGAAACTCCGAAAGTCTCGAGTTCATTCATATCGATAAGGAATATCAATTTCGGAGATAATCGGCTGAACGGTTTAGGCGCTAGCGTTGACCACAGGACAGATAGATGGATAGCCGGACAGACTGATGGCATTGGCGGTTTCAGGGGAAGGGGGGGGGGCGCTTCAGAGCCATAGTCCTTCCCTCAGAGGCCTTGAGTTTTCAGGTAGGTTTCCTAGACTGTCGGTATAACTCATAATACGAGAATGGTCCAGGATTTATTTATAGACAGTTTGTATTTTAAATTGGCTAATAAATGTTAAAATACAAACTGTCAATATATCCTAGACACTTACTGCCTACAGTTTTCGTTTGTTACCTTTTGTTAGCAAAAATGATTAAAATATTTATGTTAGAATTAATTACTTAAAATATATCGTATAGTGTAGTATCATACATACACTACAAAATAATGCACAATATAATAAAAAATGTTTATTATTTAACAAAACTCTATGTTGGCACCCTCAGAATGATCGTCTGAATTCGCTCCTCACTGACGGACGGAGAGACTGACTGACTGACTGACTGACTGACAAGACGTTTTTCCGTCAAGAGAATTTTCGGTATCAAGACCCACAACACACGGATTGTGGCGACACCACGTTTACTATACTATATAACAACATGATTTATTCATTTTTTCAATACCCGGACCCGACAAAAATAATTTTTCTGTCGAAAATTCGCCATTTTTCGGCGCACGATTATAATAGCTTCTCTCCTTATGAAGGGCGAGAAAGTAAAATTGACACCATGCATTACTTGGTGTACCATTCCTTGCAACCGTTATTCCACTAACCTTGTAATTGGGAGCGTCATGTGTTCCATGACGTGGAGCAATGTAACTCCTCCACAATTATTCCACTTGCCTCCTCCTTTTCTAATAAACAATTTGTTTCCTTTGGTACGTCAAAACTGGATATTTGCTGAAAATGTGCATTGTTTTACAAAATAGAGCATTTTGAAATAACTTAGGGCTAAACTTATATTTTTAGCAACAAGAGATTAACAATATAGTTTCCTTACCTTCATGTATTGAACACTCAACACAACATCACTACAATACTTCTTCAAATACTCCTCCTGGTCGATTATGGTGGTCACAATCTTCTTTCATTTGAGTCTGCAGGTAGCAGCCAAACAATTTTTCCTGGATCGCGGTTGCTATAGTTTGCGATTAGTCGGAAATAATGGAACCTCGTCTTAACATCTTGATGGGAGCCATGGCTCTGAGTTGGGGGATTTCAAAACCATGGTTAGTTACATAGCACATAGTTAAAAAGCTCTCGTGCGACAATGCAAGGAAAGAAGAGAATGTGTGAAA
Source organism: Gryllus bimaculatus (assembly GCA_017312745.1). Taxonomy (NCBI): domain Eukaryota; kingdom Metazoa; phylum Arthropoda; class Insecta; order Orthoptera; family Gryllidae; genus Gryllus; species Gryllus bimaculatus. The sequence goes on along the minus strand of BOPP01000176.1, from coordinate 2,350,615 downwards.
TTAAAAACTCGTATCTCCATTTCTAGCTGTGTTAAGAAAAGACGGATTCAGTCACAATCTTCCCAGTAGCGCGGTCTCTGTAATAATGCACTTAATACGCAATGATATCCATTCGAAATTTTATGTACATAATGAAAGAAGTTTCCTGTATCAAACGTCTAGCAAAGCAGATTCTAAGGAAGTATTTTTCTCGAATTTTTGCAAGTACAGAAAATTATAAAGACATGTTTCCGATTCATGTGCAGAACCAGTCAGAAGAAAAAGCACCTTTTACAACATGAGAATCGACAAAGCTTATCGCTAACTAAATTTTTAAACATTCTACCATGAGTTTTAATTAAGATTAACTCACAAATACCACAAAAAAACCTTACGGAAGAAATACGTACAGCAACTGCAAAGATGTTAATCCATAAAAAACTCCAGCTGGTAAGTCCTTTATTTTGTTTCCATAGAGCACTCTGAAAAAAAGAAAATGCCTTACAAATAATACTTCTGACAAAATACAACAGTCATAGATATACAGCAATAAATCTGACGAATGTGTCTGAATATAAATAATGTGAAGTGTACATATAAAAAAGTGTATTTAATGCAGTAAAATGTGTAAGTAAAAGTGAAGTGTACGTGGAAAAGGATAATCGCTATTTTTTACTACGATTATTCATTGGGCACCACCGCGATGTTCCTGTTCCTGGCTCAGTTTGCTGTTGTACCCTTGCAATTCTCGCCTTCGGGGAAGGAGGCCTTCGCGGCGTCGACAATTTCATGGAGAGAGGAGTCTGAGAGGGATGGTCATGTAGGATAGAGGTGCAACTACAACAATCCATGGTCTTGACAAGAAGAACATACGAACAAACATTAACATTAATGATGAGAATGAGTGATTTGTTTTACCATTTGTTCATTTGAATTGAAGTTTCTTCTACTGAAATTCCAAAGCAACGATAATCAAAAGAACAAAATAAAGAAAAATTGTAGCCGAAGGGCGATAATAATAAAGGACATTTTTGAACTTACAAGAATCGAACTCAGTATGTTATGGCAGAAACAAGCCATCATTTAAAAACATGGCAAGGGAATGAATGCTTAAATCTTTTCAATGTAATATTTCGAGTAATTCATCAAATAATAGATAGGGAGACATTTTCTCATATTCTTTACTGTTAAGAAAATCCCTATTTAAACACGTACTAAAAGAAGAAGGTAATAATTTTTGAAATACTTTTGACACTTCTATGAATGTAAATTTCCTAAACTTTAACAAAATGCACATCTGGAGTGCCGACTGCTAATACTTATTGCAAAGTTAGTCACTTCATAGAGCCACGTGCTGCCACCAACTTGAAAATCCCTGACAGAAGATGGAAGTGTACCATTTTCTTTTCCATTTATGAACAGCAGTGAAGAGCCGTAGTGTATAGTTGCGAAGTGGACGAGTGATCATCATAATTAAAAATGAAATTTACGAACGAAGAGACGGTGAAGCAGGCAGCTCGCAACGCAGAGGCCGCCCATTGCGTTGCTTCTTTAGTTTTCTTTTTTTTTAGGTTTGTATGTAGTTGAAACAAGACATAAATGTGATTGTTTCTGTTACTGCATCGTGACTTTCAACAGGAGCCCGACCTGGATCCATTCTTTACTCGCGAACGGAAAAAGTAAATAGATTGCACGATCACGTCCCGATGGGTCACGAAAGTGATGTCACATTAGCGACCCTGCCAGTATCCTGTAATGACGGCGCTTTTGCGGGAAGGATGGCAATTAAACTCCAATTTAATTGACAGCACCTTTCAGAAAGAGTCAAGTGCCATTGACATTGACACTGACATTGAGTTGTGGTGAGTTCGGGATAGTGAATCATTATTGAATAGTGGGTGGTGAGTTAGGGACAGTAATAGAGGATAAGGATAGTACAAGGGATCGTACGCAGAGTGAGCTATGCATAGGATTGTTACTTTTCTGGTGGATTTTTTGTTGCCTTTTGTATAAAATGGCTGAAAACAGAAGAAATATTAGGCACATAGGAGTATCGTGACAGTAGGAAGGATTCGACTAGCGACGAGGAAGATGGACATGGTGGACTCTTAAGCTCTTAGAAAAATTAGCGGAATTGTCGCTCTATGACTCTGCCAAAATGAAAGAACCCGAGGATACAGTCGCAACCGCGTCATCAATGGGATTAAGCCTGGCGGACGAATCAGAAAGGGGCGCGCCATCCCAAAATACGAACTTGTTCGCGCTTTTATGCGTACGACGGGAGAAAATAACATGACCATGTTCGATGAAATTAAATGAACACAACCATGACAATGAACACAACAAATGACGAAATGAAATGGCGGAACACAACCGTGCCATCGCCACTCAGATAAGAGGATTGAGAGAGAAATTTCAAGCCCAGAACTATTTTATAAATGGCAAACTCGAGGAGCAGGAAGAAATGTTGCAACAGCAAATAAAGAAGGTAGGAGAAGAAATGTATCCGATGCTGGAAGATAAATTCGAACGAAAGTTCTCAAAATAGCCTGAAGTTATAGAAATGGTACAATACCAAGTGACCTGGGTAGCCTCCACTGCGAATTCCAAAGTAGCCCAATGTAAATAAGTTACCATCGAAATACGAACCTGTGAAGACCGAATAAATGCATCTCTAGAGTCTTGGGGATAGGAAATCAAGAGCAAGAAGCAGTGTTGCGAAGAAGCAGTCAGCGTGTTGAAAAGTGACGTAGACGCGTTGAAGAAATGCAGGATATCAACCGTAATGGAAGGCGGACTCCTCCACCCGGCAATTCCCGCATCGCTGAAGTTTGAAGGGATTGTAAAGCAAATCCATTCTCGTTTTCACGTGCAGTTGAACGATATTTACCAGTCACGTGCGTGAGTGAGAAGACTAAAAAACAACTGCTTTATTTAATGTTAGAGGGTAACGCGAGAGATTGGGCGGAATCATGTGCCCGTTTCCCAACCACCCACAAGGAGTTCAAACAAAATGTTCTTGAAAGGTACAGAAGCAGAGAGATCTAAATGGACTTATAACTTATGAATGGAAATAAGAGTTATTAATAGCATTTACAAAATACCAGACAGGGAAATGCATGATTACGCAAGTATGCCCTCGACTTTTCAAGAATGCTGCTTGCAACAACCTAACGTTCTCCAATTGTAGACAGTAAGAGAAAACCGTGCTGTGCCAAAAATGGAATTCAAGAGATAATTACGAAAAACTGTTTCAAAAGCTTGCGGGATTTGATTGATGCGCAATCTAGAGGCGACAATTTGCACTCCTAAGAATGAGAATTTCATATAGCTCATTTTACACCGCATTGCGCTTGACACCACGCTTTTCAGCACAAAATGAGAATTTTCACATATTGGCACCCAGCCTTTTCGTTTATGCTCTACAATTATATATTTTCATACTACGAACATGCAAATAACAATAAAATTGATATTATTGTAAGTCTATCTGTGGTTAGTAACTTCACGGAACAACGCACATGTTTCGCGGCCCCCTCTGTGTACACATCTGACTCAGTATATCTGAGAAAGAAGGCTGCCCTGTTTCAGGCAGATCCTAGCAGTGCCAGTTGTTTATAAATAAACTGAATAATCGCATTTCGTCAGGAAACTTCTATTTGAGACCGTATATGTTTCTTCGATACATAACATGACAAGACTCATGGCTGCTTTAGGTCTGGTCGTCACGATGCGTCATGTCCTTGACGCCCCGTAGTTTCGTCCGGCTGGAGTCCGGCGGGCAAGTGTAGGTACCTACGTGCTCCGGTGAAGGAACTATTGTTTTAATGTTATTTGTGTCCCACTTTCAAATCTGGCAGATCTATACAATATTAGTGTTGAAACACATGAGAATTTTTTACAATTAATTTAGGTATCGACCGAATGTAAAAATGTTCATGTTAACAATTACAATATATTTTAAATATGTGTAATTTAAATAATATGTTTACAAAAATTATATCTACACCATATGAAATTATATTTACACCATTTTAATTTAAATTTAAGGGTAATTATATATTTCAGAAGGAAGCAGTATTTGCGCAAAATGTCAACATTTGCGCGCGCAAGAATCTTCCAAAAATTAATTGTTAACATTTCTGAAAAGGGTGGGAATAGAAAAAAATACATCTCACCTATTTTCAACCCTGGACCTCACAAAATATTTTCAAGTCGCTTAAAAGGTGATATTTTGTGGGTGAGTGATTTGACATGGTAAGACACATATTGTTTAACTTATTCAAAAATACGGCATTTTTAGTTTGATCCATGCGTTTTCTGTAGGAGGGGATGGTGACTTGACGTCATACTAGTGTCCCCACAATTGAAAATGGTATGTTTTGATGTTATGCATCAGTTCAATTTTTTTAAAATTTGGGTATAAATGAGTTCTTAATTAGTACAAAACTGGTAAGAAAGATCAGGCGCTGGCGAGCTGAGGCACGCGAGAAGGCAGAGCAAGAACGCGATCTTCGCGTATTACAGTCAAGTTACAGAAAAAAAGGTTATATGTTAGATTTCTTGTAATATCTGCAAAAAAGGACTTGTTAAGAAATTCTAAGTATGAAAATATTCAGGAAAGTAGTAATCTGAACAATATAATAATATACTTACAATGATGTTAGAGATGTTAGACCTTGAAATGCATCAGCTGCAATTTTTGTTATCTGATTCTTGCTGAGATCTCTGTAACCAAAAGAAGATGCATAAAACTGTTAAGCAATCTATATTAATTTTACAACTTTCCCTAATTGCCAAAGTACTTACATGCGACTCATCCTCTTATACGGAAAAAATGCTTTTGCAGAGATCTCCGTGACCTGATTCTGTTCCAGTCTCCTAAGAATTGAGAAATGGCATTAAAAACATTGCTAATATATTAGTAATACAAAAGAGAATGAAGGTTGCGATTGCAATTACTAAAAAAACAGGCAGTTTTGTGTTTCTCTTTCTAGTAAATAAAAACAGATTTTTTAAGCAGTTAACATTTAGTCAAATATAGTGCAACAATATATTAACAATAAACAAGCTGGTTCAATAATTTAAAATGCTTAAGCTTCCCATCCTTTCAATTTGATTTTTTTGAAAATATCCCGGGTTCTCTCATCTGATTTCCTGAATTCACCCATTACAACCTCCAGTTCCAAGATTCTGATTCAGACTGTAAACGCAATATTCGGACGATACTTATTAGAAAAATATCATCAAAGCATATGATATTCGAAAAAAAGTTTTATTTTTGAAAATTCGAAAGTTTTGTTTTGCTGCCATTGAATTCAAATGAGACAAGAAAGTCAACGATGGAAAACGATATCTCGCAGTAAAAGGATTGATCTGGCAAAAAAAGCCAGTAGAGTACAAAAAATTCCATGTTAGTTTGCATAGTCATCAGGTCTCACATTAGGTTATGTTTTCCATTTTCCGAACGATAAAAACGTTCCAGAGAGGATTCAGTGTCAAAAATTGGGTCGGCGATGGCTAAAGCGGCTTTATCTTAACTTGCCTCAGCGCACAAGAAGCGTGCTCCGCGCGAGCGGGCCGTTCTCAATCTACGCAGTTGGGCGAGGGGCCCGGCGGTGACGATCTACCTAGGATAAGTGCATCGAAACGATGCGAACGATCTCTTCGCGCCTAGCACGACGACATGAGCTTCATTTTTTCATTAGCGACTCAGGGTGCTTCAGCTGCTAGGGCATTTCTTCTGTAAGTGTGTGCAGACTTTCATCGCTGGTGTTGGCGGTGATCTTCCCCCATTGGCGGGTTAGATCAGGCGTAGACCTATGTCGGCTTGCGAGAATTTTCCCCAACCAGACACCTCCCACGAACGCGGAACCGCCGGCATCGCCCCAGCCTTAACGACCATTAAGCTCTTGACTCCCGACGAATGTGATAGTGTAGTGTATGTGAGTAAGTAAGGAGGGCCAATAGGACAAGAGGAAGGAAAGAACGCGCGCGGTCCATGGCCTCTTTTGTTAAAGTACTGCTACAGCATTCTTCTAGTGTTCATCGGAGAAACCACAGAAAACTACAGACCAAAGAAATCGACCGCTAGAATTTTTCTTCGGAGAGCGGCTGAATTTGACATAAATCTCTAGCTAGTGTCGAAAATGCATGACGAAATCGTGACGAATAAGTCATATCTGTCAATTGATTTATTTAGAGAACCGAGCAGATGTCCGCGGTCCCTCCGTCTAAAATTTATCCATTTTCATTCTGCATTCCTTTTTTCGCTGTTCCCCACGTTCCATTCCCAAAATGTAACCTTAACTGTCCCTTACCCGTTTTCCCGATTGTTTTCAAAATATTCCCTATTCATTTCACCCTTTTTTTACGTTCCCCGAAGACCAACCCTACGTGGACTGAAAGAACAGCTACGGCACGAGGGGCACGGGCAAAAGTACTATTGCGTGTCGGCTGTCAGGGCCTTGGCAACCCGCCAAATCGGACGCGAGCCTGATCTTTTGGAAGCTGGAACGTAAACTGTGCCCCTAACTTCCGGGAAAGGTGGACCAACCGATAACTGGGAGAAGGGACAGCATCCGAAATAGCCATCCCTATATTTATGCGGGCTGCAGGTGCCTCAGCTTCGATCTTAGAGGTTGAGTGATGGTGCGCGGAAGGGGGTTTGACTCAGAGGCGAGAGGTGCTTCCACTCGTCTCGTACCCGGTCCGCCGATGGAGAAGCAGTTATGATAAGAAGTCGAAGGATTCGTGGCGCATGAGACCCGCACTTGCAAGGCGGCGCTGCGAGTTCTGCCACTAAGCTCGCACTGCGAAATGTGCTACCTCTGCCAATGGAGAGCAGTGGAGCCTCCTCATACCATCCCGGAAGGGGTGGCGCTGCACCACTTATAGCGACCCAATACAGACAAATATTGGGGGGCCGCAGCTTGGGTGAGACGACACCCCATCCCGCCCGACCTCAGAGCAAACGCCAGCACATGAAATGGACTCAGGAGTTAAACATTACCATTCTGCATGCGTACTTTTTGGCTACCAGATTTGAAGCGGACATGGAGGACAGGACGCGATTTCACGAAGAATGGTAATAGCTGCATTCGAACATACCGGTATCCGAGCATGGAGTGTGCGACCAGCAACGCACCATCATTGTAAGGAATTGTCTCTCAGCTGCAGAGATAAATATCATTAGGGAGAATGTAAGACTATCCTTGGGTATTGAGAAATGAAACGAGACTGATGAAGGAAGAAATAATGAAGACCCACAAGCTAATCAGAGATGGTCTGTGGAAACGAATTCTGTTGAATTCTGCCTCCCAGTGCCTGAGCAATTCTCTTGGATTGCGCATTATGAAGCTATGAAAACGTACTATCATAGTATTCCATTATCCTACAGACCATGGATCTAACGAGTGGGATATGGCCACGTACAAATGCGGCGATGGAAACGTTTAATAATTTGCTGAAGGTGGATGTAGAACAACCAACAGCGCTTGCGCAACCCTGGGTAATGTACCTGTCTTGCGCAACCCTGGTTCTAGTACAGGGTCCTGGGAAACCTGTAAGGATAAATTGAAAACGTCGAAAGACACAGTACAGACCGTCAAGCCTCACCCACCACACCTCCATGGTTTAGGCGAATGCAAGATTGAAAGCTTCCGACGGGAGTCTGACAGCCTTCTTTAGAGCTCCTGAGAATGCAACTAGAAAGATGTCCAAAGCAGAGAAGGCGATTGGACGCAACATGAGAATTCGAAGAATCCAGACGAATTTCAAGGAGGCTCCGCAACTGACTTGAGTGTCTAAAGAAGGGCATCGCAGCCCTTGTGTGCTGTTTAAGAAGATATCATAAAGCAATGGAACGAAGACAAGAGAATGATTTATTCGTGCGACAAGACGTTTTTCATGCAACTCAACGATCAAAGAAAGTTGTCTGAAACAGTTCTTCCAAGCTCAGAGATGGAAGAATATTGGAGAAATATCTGGAGCATCCCCAAGACCCATGGTCGTATAGCTTACTGGATAGCACAAAAGGAAAAGAAATGCGATATACCTCAGATATGCTCACCTAATATTACACAGAGAGATTTCCTCAATTCAGTCAGGAAGACGAAGGATTTGAAAACGCCAGGTACTGAAGTAATGCAAAACTTTTCAAGGAAGTACTTGCCAAGTACTCGAGCGGTTGTGGCCAGGTGGTTTCAAGCTGCTCTCAACTATCCAACTATCTTTCTGGTGTCTTTTACTGAAGGAGTTACATTTATGATAAGCAAGTCTCGCGATCCGAGTAACTATCGACCTATCACAAGGCCTCCAACTCGATACCTCATACGTGTCTTTTGTATGTCCTTCGCCTCTACAATGAAACTTCCCAGTATGCGAACTTAATCCAACACTGCACGGCAACTTTGCGTACAAACATAAAAGTCTCATTAGCTGGAGGAAGCTATACCACCAAGGGAGTGAGGATAAAACGAGGAATTTCGTGGAAATAGACTTAGTCTCTTATGGTTCCCCCTAGCTCTAAACCTTGTCAGCAGAATGTTATGAGATTGAGGGATGGGACATAAAATCGCCAAACAATCTTTATATCCACAATAATAATCAGTTCTACCATGGACAATATCAACTTGTACGCCACAGGTAGGAACCAACTTTCCTCGTTGCTTGAACTTGAACTTCAGCAACTCTATTTGTGTGGAGTGTGGCACTGATAAATGCCCTGCAGTGCACGTGAAGCGGGCAAAAATTCTTGATCCTGACAAACTCATCCTGATGTTTGGCAAAAATATACAATAATTTGAGCAAGGGGATAACTATAAATATTTAACATGCACCTTTGAGAACAAGTTAAGCAAAGATGTGCGATACTAAAAATAGTCTTGCAAAGAGTCTCAAAAATCCTTAAATGTAAAGAACCGCATATAAGCTATCAACACTTGGCCAGTACCTGTCGATGTCTATACATTTGGTGCTCTTCACTGGACAACTGCACTGCAGGAGGTAAATTGAAAAGTTAGGCCCACTCGCATCGAGTATCGCATCCCCATTCCAACATTTCAATGGCTATTCTAAAGTTGCCTCGAAACGAAGCAGGCAGAGGTTTTCTGGAGTTTGAGTCCTTGTGCGCGAAGCAAATAAACAATCTTCGCAAAGTCTTCCTTCAGAAAACGACGCTCATTCATGAAGAAATTTGTGCCACGGACAATTTTATCCAACTAAACCTGAATCAAACGGACTCTGAAAGACATGTATCACCAGAGAAGATAGTCTGAGCGAGTGGATCAAGATGGGTTTGCACGTCATGTATCCTGCTGAGCTCGAAGGGAACGCCGTAAATACGGGATCGATAGTATCCTCGCAAACAAAATCTGGCCTCATTGCTGAGAAAGTAGGGTTCGTCGTTTCTGTTCAGGACGAAGTAACCTCCACTGGCAATTACTAAAGAATTGTGATTGGGGATACGAGTGTAGAGGAATGCTGCCGCATTTAAAATCAACCCGGAAAAACCCTCCAATACATACTGGGGGAGCTCTGCTTTGGCACAAAAAGAATACCTGAGTCGACACAACGACGTTGCTGCGGTTGTCCATTAGGCCTTCGCTGCGGAGATGGTACAGAAAGATGCACCACATGGAAGAGGGACAATTGTCACCGATTATAATGGTGCTCCAGGCAATGGAAATCACCCGTATTGAAATTGAGAGACGCCTTTAGGTCGCAAGCCCTCGGTAAAAGAGCCGCTGCTTGGGGAGCGCCGAGGCGTGTCTGAAGTTGGCGCAGGACATGACAGTGGGCGATCCGCTAAAGGGCTGGTGCGGTCTCAGCAAACACCGGCCTCCCAAAAAGCTATTGCTGATGACAATTGAAGAGCTTCACCTAGTGCTTCGCAGATCTTGCAGCTATCACTCAAAGTCTGCCACGACAGTGCAAGAAATGGACCAGTGAGGTTAATGAAAGCATTGTGGACATCTACTACCGAGTCACAAAATTGGATACCGATATGTCCGGTTACAGGCAGAGATTGTTTTCTGAATTTGCATTTTTTCCCCAATTTACCTCTTAACGAACAAAGATTAGCTGATCAACATCGAGCTATTCTTCGCTAATGGTAGCTGAGAAGTTAAAAGAGAAAATCCAAGCATTGGTTCAACGCATTGCACAAACGTAGAATAGATTTCCTTGTGCAGAATCGATTGTTTGAAACACGCGAAGAGATTCTATCGTATTCTGTTTCAAAAACCGAATGGCCTATCTGTCACACCTTCAAATGATGACGTAGCAGCATTTGGGGCAGGAATCTGGGAGGAAAGCAGATCCTACAACAAAGACGCATCTCGGCTTCAATCTGAAGTTGATGCTGCCGATGAACTTGTGGAAAAAGTGGAATATGTTCACGAATTATCGGAAGAGAACCTCTTCCAAGCACTTAATAACATGGGAAACTGGAAATTCCCAGGGATTGATAAGATTAAGAATTATTGAAATAAGAAATTAACAGCAATGCAGTCTCATCTAGCAAAGGCTGTTTACAAAAATTTAGAAAACCCAAAAGAACTCCCGAAATGGTTCACACGCGACATCACAAGCAGGAGACAGCTATTTGGCGAAGAAGTGCAGGCCAATCACTTGTCTGTCAGTAATCTACAAAATTATAACTGCTGCCAAAGCTGACAAAATGTACTGATACTTAGAGAAGAACCATGCCAGTTGAACAAAAGAACGTATGGCTGCAAGGAAACCTTGCTATTTGGGTCATCTTCAATGATGCAAAGAAACGAAAGCATAATTTAAGCATGGCTTCGATTGACTACCAGAAGGCCTTCTACATTAACTTAAAAATGTTAAACGATTAGATTTTGAATACTCTGGAGATCTATGGATTTTATTCTAGACTTATTGAGTTTTGGAAGGGTAGTATGGAGTCTTGGAGGATCAGGTTACTAATATACAGCGAAAAGGACGCGGTAGAAATGAGTATTTAGTTCAATGGGGGTATTTTTCGAGGAGATTCGCTTTTCTCTCTGCAGTTTTGCGTTAGGTCTATCCCACTATCTAGACAGTTGTCGCACAGTGACTTTTGTGACAAGCTCTATGGTGACCAGTGTCACATTTGTTTTACATCGATGATCTTAAAGAGTTTGCTAAGAATGAAGCGACTCTCTTCCAAATGCTGTCTGTCGTGAATGACTTTAGCAATGACATCTGCATGAAGTTTGATCTTGACAAGTGTTCAAAAATCAAAGTAAAGAGAGGCAAAGTGACGTTAGAGACCATTGAAGTTGATATGCACACTGCGACTCAACAAATTGAGCCAGGTAAAACTTAAAAATATCAAGGCATTGAGCAATGCGAGACCATCTCGAACGACAAAATGAAAGAAAGAATTTGCAGGGAGTTTTATAGTGAGACTTGTCCTTCAGCCTGATCTGAACTCCAGGCATAAAATATCTTCAATAGGTAGTTTGGCGGTGCCTGTAGTCGAATAGTTTCGTACAGGTGGACTGGTCTGAACAAGAAATTCAAATCGTGTATCGAAGAAAATTGCTAACAACACATCATATCGCCCACCCTCGAACTGTTCTAAATAGATTTTATGAGTCACGTAAGGAAGGAAGATACCTGAGACAAATTGAAGTTTCCTGGCACAATGCAATAGACGGGATGAGAAAAAATGTAGTTAGCCATCAAGATGACCCTCTAATGAGAAAGGTCATGAAATCAGACAAAATAATGGGAAACGCGCATTGTTAGCGTAACAAACATTGCAAAGAAAACTATGCAAGACATGAAGAATAACACAATGAACTTCTGATGCTTCTAAACATGAAATGTGAGACACAAAAAATGTTAAATAACTCGTGGAGAAACAATCCACTCTATAGAAATATACAAACAGAATGGACAAGTTGCAGTCCAATAAAGATCAATCATTTATGTGGCTTCAAAGGGGAAGAATGAAACCAGAATGCCAAGCAGTTCTAATAGCTGGATCTGGCGTTCAGAACAGATCTGTACCGCCCTCGAAGATCCATCCACATGCTCCAAGTGTACACTCACCCAAACAGGCGACTTCTGTTCGACTCTAATAAATATTGAACGACCAATAAATTCAAACGGATTGCATGATAACGGCAAACAAACCGGATATGAATGTAGATGTGGTTGTACCGTGCAATCAAAACGTCATAACCACGAAGACAGAGAAACATCTTTAAATACAAAATTGTTATTGATATGATAATGTGGAGCGTAAAAGCACAGGTCTTCCCGTATAAGAACTTGGAGTAACTTACCGCTCATTCAGTAGGCTGGGAAGTGCAAGCAAGTGCTTTATTTGGAACAGCCCACTTCCCCAGAGTTAACGCCGTGGGGTATAAAAATGGAATTCTGATCCCCCAATAGAAAATAACCTACCCCGATAATCATGACTGCACCGCGATGATGTGCATGTATCGTGTGGCCCAATGATAGCCGATTGGCGAAACAAAATAATAATAATATTAATAATAATAATAGTAATAATAATAAACCAGCAAATCATATTACAAAAAGTGAAAAGGAATAAGTTGAACTGTTTTTTTTTCTGAGTAAGGAAAGTCGGGAGACCCAGAGGGAATTTGAAATAGGTTTTAAAATAGCTTTCTGAAAATGGACACATCAGGCGTAATATGAATAATAATATGAATATCTTCTATGTAAATTTTAGGGAGGCCGTAAAGGCGATGCGGGGAGGCGAGATTAGAGGGAATAAAATAGCTAGATTTTGTGAAAAACGCGGGAGTCTTTGACGTTAGTTGTCAATTTAACAAGCGTTTAAATGTTTTCGATGTTTTCATCACCCTACCGTTCTGCAAAGAAATACACAAATTTTTGAAAATTCGTTCTACAACTAAACGAAATAAGCCTGCTGAGTTGTATATATACACTGCGCTGTAGAATATATATAAATCCTCTCTTGCGTTTTTCTGTCGGCACACATGGCAGGACAATTTTTGATTTTTGGCCATCTTTCATCTATCATTCGCATAACATGACCGTACCAGACGATTTGTTTTTGCTCTATTTCGTCAAGGACAGATTTCTTTACATCTATTTTCTTTCTTATGTCGTCGTTCCTGATTCGGTATAGTCTCCTATAACAGAAACTTCTACGCCAGAAGTCCATTTCAAGGGCCAGCAGCTTCCCTTTTGTTCTGTCATCAATCTCCCAAACTTCTGAACCGTATGTTGTAACACTCTTAACTACTCAAGACGTCTTTTCGTAGTGTTAGTAATGGTGTAGTTCCATAAGACAGTTTATACTTCTAGTCATGTTTCTCCTCAAGCTTATTCGTCTTTCAATTTCTTCTTGCCTATCTCTTTTTGTTAAAAAGTACACTCAAATGTTTATATCTTTTTTACCCCTTTAATTTTTCCTCCATTTTCCAGAAGATCATGTTACCAACTCATTGTTACCAACTACCAGGTATTCACATTTGTCCATGTTAATATTAAGTCCTGCTTTTAAAAAGTGTTCATTGAGTTTACGGATAACACTCAAATCATCCGCACTTTCTGCAATTACTACCTGGTCATCGGCAAAATATAATGTATATAATTTATCATCCCTGATCGTCATTCCCATTATTCTGCATTGTTTCACCCACCCCTTTAAAATTTGATGCAGACATATTTTGAACAACGTTGGGGAAAGACAGCAACCCTGACGAAGACCTTTGCTGATTGGAAATGAATCTGATAACCTGCTGTAGATCTTAATCTGAGAGGTGTTGTTCTTATATGGATTTTGTGTAGCTCCAAATAAGGTTTCACTGATTTTAAGTCCATCCATTTCTTTCCATACTCTAGTAACTGGTACATTGTCATACGCCATCTGAAGATCAATGAAACCCAGATGAACTTCCCTACTTCTTTTCTTGTTCTCTTTTCTATAAGTTGTTTTAATGAAAATATACTGCCTATGACTGATCTACCAGCAGTAAAACCACATTGCTCCTCTCCTAGTTTTCCTTTTATCTCTTCTTTTTTTATTCATATTATTTTCCCATTCAGTCTACCTATAGATCCAATAACTGTTATTCCTCTGTAGTTTGTTTCATTGTCTCTAGATCCTTTCTTATGGACTGGCGTTGAGTAAGACGTTCGCCACTGAGGAGGATCTTCTCCATTCATGCACCTTGAAAACATGTTTGAGGATTTGGTGCAGTTTATAGGGACCATTCAGATCCGGTGGCCGAGATCGCTAAGGCAGTAGTGCTGTAGCGATCTCGGACCGAAGGATCGCGGGTTCGAGTCCCGCCTCGGGCATGGTTGTGTTGTGTTCGTCCTTTCACCCCCTATTATCATCATAATTTCGGGGAAGGCAACGGGAAACCACCCTGAATAATTCATCATCCCAAGAAAACCCACTATGGGTCACCTAACTGCCCTATATGGTAGATAGGACCAAAAAAATAGGGACCATAGTTCAATAATTCTGCTGGTGTATCTCCTAGAGCAGCTGACATTAATTTCATGTTCTTATATGCTTTTTCTAAATCTTTAATTGTCAGATCTACCCTTTGCTCAAATTTCACTTCCTTGTTTGACTGAAAGTTTCTGTTTTCTAGTAGCAGTCTTCTAAAATACTCTTTCCATTTATTGATTTTAATGTTTGATACTGCATTTTTTTCCATTTGTTTTAATTTATTTTTTATTACTTTCCAGGCTTCTGAGCTCCGTGCTCCACCTATCAATTGTTCTATATAATCGCATTCATCCAGCCACAATTTATTCTTCCTTGATAACACTTCTTGTGTTACTTCTCTACTTATTGCTTTGTACTGGAAATTAGTTTGTTTTCTTATCACTAATCCATTTAAATATAACTCTCTTTTCCTCTTAATCTTTTCTCCTAGACTTGTATCTCACCAATACTGTTTCGGTTTTAATTTACAAGTACCTAAAAGACTCTTCTGCGGCTTGGTGAATACTTTCTTTTATGTGTTCATATTATTTTTCTATTGGCCTGTGTTTAATCAATAGGTTAGTTTCAAGTCTGTTTCTGTAGAGATATGCTGTACTTTCATCGAAAAGACTGCTTTATTTGTATTTGGTAGGTTTCTTGACAATTCCCTCTTTATCTTCTTTATCCGTGCTATTCGACGTAAATGGTATGGATAGTTTCGCAATTACCAAACAATGATCACTACCTCCCCTGGGGATACCGACTTGAAGTAGCACTGTCCGTGCGTGCGGGGAGGCTTATGTACTTCAGTGAGGTGCAGGGCTAAGCCGGCGGTAGCATCACAATTTTTTATGCATGGCTACTGGTAGGGTCACCCATGCCGGACAGGCCAAAACATCAATAGGATTACTAAATACAATCGACATAGCGTGCGATATGAGAAAATGGCAACGTAGCATAGCGATCACATCACATCGGATCATTAAGCTAATTCAATTCTTTACGGGAAAAGATGACCGATTTTGCAATTCTTCGAAATGAAATTTATTTCATATATATATATATATATATATATATATATATATATATGTGTGTGTGTGTGTGTGTGTGTGTGTGTGTGTGTGTGTGTAAAAAAAGCAAAAGGAGAAAGTGTTTCATCCCAAACTTTAATTTTAAAAAATCAACATTTTATTTAGCATTGGAAAAAGTTAATCGAATTTACTATTATTTTATTCTATTTGTTACTATTTATACTATTTGTTGGAAGTAACAGTAGTAAATGAACTCATTTTAATACCAACTACACTGAGAAAAAACTGTTTATAGATACATTTTTGTGGTCTCGGTGTTTAAGCCTCGCCAGTGAGAAAAACAATAAAATGCCCAGTACAGAATACTTTCCTTTGACTTTGAGAGAAAATATACAGTACAGCATACATCCCTTTGAGATGTAGACACAACCTTCTTACAATTTGAATTTGCAATTGTGAAAATTGGGTAAAGTCACGGCATAACGAAAGAGAAGTTTAAACTCTGGTCGAATAGTGAAAGTCGGTACAGTACATTCTTCAGATTTTGTCCACATTTAAGTTTTTTTGAAATAAAAATACATTTCCCAAGCATTTTGTTCAACTAAACTAACTGTGGCTACTAATGAAACAACTACACTGTGGCTACTAATGAAAAAATTGTATACTAATATTGTTATAATGTTCAATATCAGAAAATTTTTAATTTCAGACTTCAAAAGTTTTGAAGTTTTAAAGTTGTGCAGCCGATGGCCTACGGGATTCCAAAAAGGTGAGGTAGAGGATTTTTTAAACAATTTTGTTTATATAGCCGTTAGTAAAAAAGTCCCAAATTTTCCACCTCGAAATAGTTCGAGAAAAGTTTTCGCAGCCAGAAAAGAAAAGAATTCGGGGACTTTTTAACTTTTGGCATAATAACTTTTGAATGATTGATCTTGGTGCAAAATTAATTATGTCCAGTATTCAAGGTTATACAATTTTCTGTAATATGCTTATAACAAGTAACACAAGTTATATTTGCCCACAGATATCAAGCAACACCACATAAGCAGTTACTCGGTACGTAAATGAAATTTCCTTCACTGCGTCAAAAGATGACCAACAAAACACGTGCATGAGACGCCTAAAAATCAGAAAGAAACGTGATAAATATATCAGATGTGTATCTCTGTGATGTGGAATTCCCCACAATGTTCATTGGATATGGGTGATCATTTTCTCCCCTCTACACCCCCTAACTGTAATATTATCCTGCGACACGATCTGCACAGATGTCCAAAAACTCCCGAAACAAACAAATACCCAATTGTTAGATATGTTAGTGTATATTTGATAATGATTGACAGATCGAGTTTTTCCGAAAAAAAAGGTCTTTCAGAAAATGAAGTTTAAATGTTCCTCCTGGGTGCGAAATTTAAGCCGGCTGCCACGTAACGTGTCTGTAATGGCTCAAGGCAAAGCGTCAGTTCTCCGCCTTTTTCGTAAAACTGTCCAGTTAGGAAAACATCGCTTGCCGCACACGAAAGATCTTTAAGAGTATCAAGTGTTGTATGTGTCCTATTAATTGAAGCTATCAAATCTACTCAGAATTATCTTTGCTAGAAATTACAACCACAGTACGCAACGACTAAACAGTGAACTCTGAACACGACGCACGTCTTATGGGCATTAACAAAAATTCTGAAATAATCGAATTATGTCTAGCATATCTTCAGTATGAACTAGCGTGTTGTGCTACCACATACATAAGATAAATGATAATCCCCCGCAGATTCTATCCTTTATTTTATGACACCGTTAATACCGTCCTGCATATAAAATGTTCGATCATTAAAACACTGCGTTTGCCCATCTTTGCCCCATTCCGCTGCTGACCAGTTCACTTCGAAGCTCCTGAGCCGCTGTTTGTTCCGCTGCTTCTGCCGCCTTTACCCCGAGCTGAATATTTTCGAAGTTAGAAAATTCTTTTTCGGACTAAGAAATATTTCCAGTATCTTCTCCCGGGACCTGAATATTCTCAAGTTCAAAATTCTTTTTTGGACTTAAAAATATTTTCATCAGGTCCTGCTTGCGGGACTTCTTCATTCATCAAATTTCTCATTCATCAGCCCTTTTTAGGGCGAAAGGAAAAACAATCAGTCCTTTTAAGAACTAGACGCTTCGAGTCCTTTTTGGACTTCGCACTCTTGCTCTTTTTAGAGCAGTTACTTCTTTCTAAAAACACCAAAGTGCCGTTCCCATTTTCAGTAATGGAGAACGGCCACGGCGTTCATCGGGATCGTGCCTGCGCGCTCTCGAACCGAAGCGTTTAGGTCTTTTCGACCAACAGTGCTTAGATTTCGATCGCCGACAGCAACACCACCGCTGCAGAAGCATCCACCACTGCTTCGGCCAACATGACACCGGGAGAAATCCCGGGCGTCATAAACGAGCAGGATTTCCTTGCTATTCAAACGGCTCCTTTTAAGGCCAACAAAAGGAGAAAAGTATCGCGCATTGCAAACGCCCTTAAGGTCTTCATGCAGGCTGACGAGAACGGATGCCTTGCGCAGGTGAAGACCGATCTGGCCGCGCTCTTCACCGCATCCCTGACGCCTACCGAAGCCTGAAGCTCAGTTCAGCAAAGCCGTCGCCAAGAATGGGCTTTCGGAGTTTTACTCCCGCCCACCTTACGCACAGCCACCGCCCGCTAACATCGACACTTCCGGCAAAGGCAAGAAGCGCCGCCTTTCAGGTGATACGCCGAATGCTTACGCCACCACCTCTCGCCTGACAGCTTTATGGCTCTGGTAATGGGGAGGATATGAAGGTGGACAATGTGCCTGTAGGGTGCGCTGCAGCCGTCGCGGCCCCGCTAGCCGGAAACGGCGACGCGGAGGCCAGCGGTTGAGCTTGTGCCTCCCGACACCGTGTCCCCTCTCCCACCCTCCCCGCAGTACCAGGAGGAAATCGCCGCCTCGGCCTCCCTGCCGCTGCCTACGCCGGCCTTGCAGCCTGCGACTCTTTCGGGGCCTACGAAGGCTTCAAAGCGCGTTCCACCCAACATGGTCGCGAGCGCCTCGGTGCCTTCTGACGGTGGCTTTCGCCGCTGGTTCGAGACGGTAACGCAGGGCTGTGAAGCACCCGGTCACAGGAAAGCACTGCGGAAAATTCTTTTCTCAAGCGTGGAACGCCACCGACCATGTGAAGGTGACGGCCGCGCTGAAGAAATTGCAAGTGTTGCACTTCACGCACGCGTTTAAGGAGGAACGGAACCTTAAACTCTACGTGAGTGGCACCCCTCCCAAGTGTCAGCGGGTGAAGTTGCGGATGACATTGCAGCACAGAGCCGCTGGTCGCACAAGCGTGCCTATTATCAGATCAGCCCACGCTGCATTCACTGCGGCGAGGGCGACCTGACTAAGGATTGCAGCAACAACAAACCTGCTGTCTGCTGCAACTGCAGAGCTAACCACTCCGCCAACTACGCCGGCTGCAAGGCCTACAAGGCCTTAGCAGCAAAAAGCAAGGATATTAAGCCGAAGCAGAGCAAGGATGCTAAGCCGAAGCCACAAACACCACAGCCCGCACGCAAGGTAGATAAGAGCACTACCTTCGCAAAAGCGGCGCACTCACCACATCAACACCCAGCGCAAGCAGCGCTCGCGCCAAAGATGACCTCTAATGTCCGAAAGGGCATTCAAGAGAGAGCTGCTCGCCCTGACACCGCCGCGCCTAAGGCGCCTCCACACAATACGCCTGCTGCTAAGTCGGAGACGGAGCAACTCCATAAGGAGGTCTCTGAGCTGAAACAACAGGTCATAAACCTCACTATAGCTCTACAAACATTCTGCGCTCATGTGACAGCCCGAAATCGCTGATCACCGAACAAAGGGAAACACCACAACTCGCCATCTTGCAGTAGCTGCCTGGAACGTCAACGGACGTTGCGGTCACACTGACTCAGGTGATCGACGCAATATCGAGTTATAGTGCAATAGACATCACATCGATGTTATTTTATTGCAGGAGACAAAACTCATAATCGCCCGCGACTTGGAGCTGAATGACATGGCCATCTGCCGCACCGGCTGCGATGCCCGTCATCGCGGAGGCGGTGCAGCGGTTGCCGTACGTCGCTCGTTGGCCCATCGCCCGGCAGCTTTATCTCGCCTCGAGAGGCTTGAAGCGGCAGCCATTGTCGTAAACACGCCGTAAGGCAAAGTTGCAGTGGTGTCAACATACTAAGCACCAAATCGTCCTCTCGTAGAAGACGAGTTCGACACAGTGCTCTCCCCGCAGTTTTCTGGCGCCCGCCCGAAGAGTGTTCACATACACTTAATACAGTTGTCGAAGAGCTTCTGCATGAAAAACGGAAAGCTAGGCGACAATGGCAGCAGTTTTGTGTTCTGCACCTAGAGAACAGCTGAGGGAATGCGAAACTCCTCAATACGACACTTACAAACCACCAAGCAGAGGAGTAAGAAGAACGTATGAGAGAGATCGGTTCCGATCACTCCCGTAACGGCCTTTTCAATTCCAAAAAGCGCTCAGGTCAGTACTTAAAACCGCAACCGCCATACGTGGCCGCGACAATGTGGAGGGTAAACCAACATACCTCTCCTCAGATCAAGCAAAGGCAGACTTCTTCGCCGACATGCGTGAAGAGAGGTTTGTTAACAACACTACACAGATGGTAGATGAGGAGTAAAACAACGACAGCGCCAACACACACATTGTACAGTCGAAGATGTTTCGACTACAATTAAATGCTTGCGTAGACTCAAGGCGCCGGGACCTGACCGAATAGGCCCTCTAAATATTAAGCAGGCCCTCCCGGTCATAAACTCGGAGCTTGCGCGAATCTACAACAGCTGCATTACACAGCGGTACCTTCCAGAAAATTGGAAATACGCAAGTATCTCCATGCTTCCGAAAGCTGGTAAGGATTTCACAATTGCTGCGAGCCTCAGGCCAATCAGTCTTCTCCCTGTTATGGGAAAGGTATTTGAGAGGCTTCGCACGAATTCTGCCAACTGCTCACTCGCGGAACCTCATCCGAGATGAACAGTTTGCCTTCAGTCCGGGCCATTCCGCTTCACTACAAGCACTTTGCATGGCTCAGCAGATTTCAGGTGATCTGTTACTCACACAGGATGGAGCTGACATATCTCGACACGGTACAAACCTTTGACACAGTACCACACAGTACACTCACCACAAAACTTCAGCGTTGCTTTCCACAAGATGTAACCGAAATGGTTACATCTTCCCTCACAAACCGCACATTCGTGGTAAATGTGGGCAAAGCGAGATCCTCAAAGCGGAGGAATGCGGCCGGAGTCCCTCAGGGCTCCGTCCTCTCTCCGCTACTGTTCTTGCTGTGTATCAATGAAATCCCACATTTACCACGAATACGGCTTTTCCTTTACGCTGATGACATAGCCGTCTTAGAAAGAATAGACCTAGACCACAAATTGAAAATACTTTAAAAATAGATGAACTTGCAGAAATGGGCGGATCAAAACGACGACCTTTTCAACGGAAAAGTCGCAGACCATCTGTTACACTTACCGCAAACACAAATACACTAAATGTTTTACACCACCAAAACAAATTACACTTGGAACATAAAAACTAACATGGGTACCTAAGGCAACCTACTTAGGCGTCACTTTTGATCGAAGGCTGCGCTGGCATTTACATGTCACGCGATTTCGATCAAAATTACAACAAGGAGTTCGACTATTACAACCTCTTTTGAGGGAACCTACACTCCCCTTGGATCTTCGCCTGGCACTCTACAAAACGTGTTGCCGGCCTGTGTCCATCTACGCTGCGGCAACGTGGTGGACTACAGCACAGAAGTACAAGGATACACTTGAGCTGGTACAGAACTAAGTTCTACGGCTGATAGCACGACCTCCGTTTCGGCAACGGCAGAAAGTACAGAGGAAAGATCGAGTCCACTCAATGCTTGAGACGGCTTTCGTTTAAGGAAGCTTATCAAGCCTTTCAAACCGACGAAGCTCCGGCAACGCTAAAACAATTAGCTCGACACGTCCTTACAAAGAAGACAAGCACTCCTCTCTGATATTCTAAGGGCGTAGTGCAACACAAAAGCCGATGTATCTATTGACTAAGGTCCGACATGAACCCATACCCCACTTACACATAGCGTAAAACGCAAAATTGCGTGCGCACTGCATCAATTAGGACAGTAATCTTTGGCTAAGCCAAAAAATACTGTTTAATTATTGCTTCTGGGCACGCAGTATGAACAGGCACTTTCGCCAGTTTGATTTTATGGAGCCGTAGTCCGACCAGTACATTGTGGAATCCTTAGCCAGCGCATCTGTGAGATAAATAAAGCATCCTAAACGATATCGTGATTAATCGCGAGAAAATGGCATCACCATATGCGTCATGTGACAACTAACGACAAACTCTTCTATTAATACGGTGTCGGTGAAAACACTCCTGCTTCATGTACTGGTGTACACATTCCTTTCAAAATACTTTGCCGTTTTCGGGAAAAATAGCGAAACTGTGTCATCGCCGGTAACCGCCGCACTATTACACTGGGCATTCGTCTGTTGCTCGGTCGTATCGTGGCTTATAGAAGCAAAACGTTCGTCATATCACCCACAGGATTATCTCAAACCAAAAATAATTTTCTGGATGATTTTAAGAGAGCTCATTGACTATCCACTGTTCCCTGAAAAGACACGAGATCTAAAGGTCGAGAGGAGCAATCCTAAGAGCAAAAGATGTCTGACTTTTTTTCTTGTCTGTTGCATTCATAATTTATCGGAACATTTGAGCAAAGCCTCACTTTTAGCCCTAGTAATAAAAATTAATGTTTTTAAAACGCCCGCAAAGCTCCCGTTTTTATTCTTGCTCGCTAAAAAATATGGGAAGTGTGTGTAGTTTTCTAATTTAATTTTACTTAAACTGTTGTCTGGTCGTTGAATTATAATATAGTGTGAATAATTTTCTTATTCTATCGAGAATTCCTGATTTTGTTTGGAGTTTTTATATTGTGTTCGTGTTTGTTATTTAGGAATTGATTTTTCGGTTTGGTAGTATTCAATATTTGCATTATATTATTTTCATGAAGGGGAGAGCGTTTGGGGCTAGTTGTGAGTTTCCATTTGGTTAATTTTTGAATGTGTAAGAATCATAATTTAAAACTTCTAATAAATGGAACAAATAGAATGAATAAATGCATACATTTAAATATAATTGTTTTTAAAATAGATAATATTTTTATGGTATAAACAATTTTATGCAGCAGTACATATTGGCACAACCTGCCCCTCTTCGGGGCAAGTTGTGACTGGACTGGATCACATTGTGGCACATGTAAAAGAAACTAAAATATTGTTATCTGCAAACAAAACAAACGTCTCTACTGACACTGATACGAAATACTAATTCATTTATACACTAACTTATAGTTCATCTTCAGTGTTTTGAACATCCGAATGGCAGTGTATGTGAACATTATATACTAAATTTTTAGTACACTTTACACGAGCCCATATCTTCACTGCACAGAGTTCTCTCCACCTTTGATGTTTGAAATGGCTCCAAACCAACAAGGCATACAAGATTCAAAACTAACATATACATACTTTATTTTCTGAACTGAGATTTTTTTGCCTTTTTCGACATATTAGATCTTTTATTTTTTCCTCTATATTTTTCTTCTATTATCTTCTATATTTTTTGAATGGACCTTATAGAGACACATCTAAGGGCTGTAATCTGCGACTGACGTGTTTGAAATGACACCAGAACCAAAGAAAATGGAGATCTTTTCATAGATCCAAAACGTCCACATGAAGATGGAGGCGTGATTACCAGCAGTACTAAAACTGGACACTTAAGCTTCTCACATTCTTCATAACATGCTTCACAAATAATAAAAGGCGGAGCCTGTAATCCATTAAGTAGGATTTACAGTGCCACAACAGCCTATTGGACCATCCCAAATTAAGTGTTATTAAAATATTTACGCGGAAATACAAACATTGGAAAGATTGAATGTCCTATAGCGTTAACTCAAATAATGTTAGATAAGTGCCCCATTCTGCTGAAGTCATTCACCTTCCTTTCACCCATTTCTGCTATTATTTTTCTGGACTTTTGTACTGTTCCTTACCCAGTTTAATCTACGTTGCAAATGCCATTTGGATTGAAGTCGTATTTTTCGAAAACAGTGGCTGCCCTGTGGCAAACTAAATATTTAAGCACCAACTCTTAAACTATATCTTCCATATTCGACTTCCAATGCTGATATTTTGTTTTCTAACAAAGGTTTAGCTTTTTTTAATCAGTTCACCTCTTGTATTCCTCACTACATTTCCTGAAATTAAAATTATTACTGTCAGTTTCGGAGCAAGTAGTGTCACTGTCACAAGGCCCTGTTACAACCTGTAACAACTACCACTGAGACACATTAATGTGAATTTCCGTTTTATATCAGGTTATTTTTTCATTCATATAAACCACAAAACATATTTATTGCCTAAAAAGTAAAATTAGTTGAATATACCTCAAATTTATTGTTGCTGAGGTTGACTGAAACAATCCGATATTTATTTACTTCACTAAGCGTAAACAGTTCTTAAATAAGCAAATCAAGCAACGGATCCTGAAACTATTCATAGAACACACTGAGGCAAAGACTTAAACCAGGTAGCGATTCGTACTTACGTTACACGGTTGCACAACCCCCCAGATAATCCGAAAGAATCCCATATCTTAGGAATATACATTTTCCTTTTAATGATATTCAATATTCAAGATATTGCACCAATATCGATGTATATAAAATAATTTTGAATCCAAGGACTTACTTAACGATGGGAACATATTTTCAGGAAATACTGATAATTATAATTACTACACACGAAGTAAAAATCACGGTCATCAAATGTCGGTATCAACAGCTCACTATCAGAAATCCACATACATACATTTATGGTAGATTACAATGCACTGCCAGATGACATTAAACAATTGAAGTCTGTTCACAAATTTAAGTTAAAAGTAAAATATTTTTGCTTCATAATTGTTCTATACAATTAGAGACTACATTGATTATTAAAAAGGAAAATAATGGTTATTTTAACAAAACATTGATATATAATGAATTAGTTTACATTGTATTCCATCATTTTTTAAAAGACGTGTTTGTAACAAATGTTCATCTTCCGGATCAATGGACCTCATCTCGATCTGCTTTGTGTCCAGTTTGCGTGATCCATTGAGTAAATGCTGAGATGGCCCCTTGTTTTGCTTTTGGAGGTAAATGTAGCTACACTATGCGCACATTTTGTTGAACTCTCCTTTTGCTTGTAATGATAAGAGGAGTAAGGGCGAGTTGCTATTTTGCTAGCAATGCAGAAAAATCATATTTGCAATTCGTGTACCGACGCAAATAACTTTTCTATAACTCGGAAACGAAAGTGATTATTTTTCAAAAATTGCTTATCTTGCGATTTTAACAATTAATTTGTATTACTTTTATGTTAAACGTTTACTTATCTTTCAACTTTTCATAGTTAAAATCACGGGAAGAGATTCCGGAACTCAAGAAAACGTGCGGAGATCATCTCCCCCTTACATACAGTTTTTACTGTATTTTTGACTGAATAAATCTAAATCTAAAAGAGCGTCCATCTGGTGATATTTTCGGCGTTTGTTGCATTGCCGGGTATTGCACCACACTCTGGGCTGCATTACTGGGTTAACTGCATTTACTCGCTGCCCCTCGGATTTAACGCGGGAGGGAGAGCATTTGATCAATTACATAGGTGACCGCGACGGAAGACAATAAGCCATTGCACTGTCACCATGGACGCACGTCACGTGGCACAAAATGGAACCGCAACAACTACAAGTGATGTTGCCGGTTGGCGGCAGGAGGCACATCACATGTGGAAAAAGTAAAGGCTGCCGCCTTTACTGTTGCCGCCAACTTTCAGGAAGCGGTGGCGCTGAGGAACGGCTTCGACGACGTCGACGCTGAAAACAATGACCTCTGGTAGGACATCGCCTTGCTATCGAGACTTAGCTCTCAGTGCTCGACTCATTCACAAACCTCATCTCGGCAAGTACAGTGCGGGATCATTTCCACAATTTTTCAGTGACCTCGTCGTCGACTTACATCTGCATGTCTAAGTTCTCATGGAGACGCTCGGCTATCTTCTCCCGGATTCTTATGGTGCCATGATGCGTGAGCGTGTTTGACGTCATCCGCCGAGCTATTCAGTCTCTCCCCACAAAAATCTACCCCCCACCTTAGATGAAATGGAATCGGCCAAACTGGCTTAATCTCTTTTTGCACGCCTCCTG
>BOPP01000176.1:2297649-2324705 GCA_017312745.1 Gryllus bimaculatus | reverse complement strand
TATATATATATATATATTCACATCACTCGCTTGAGCTCGGCAGGTCTGTGTGCCAACATCATGGACTGGATATATTCTTCCCAATTTGCCGATCCGTGAGGAGAGACTACGCATGATGCAATTTATTAATTCATTGTGGAAATCACGCATTCGAAATCTTCCCACTACGGAGTTTTGTTATATTGGAACGTAATTACTATGTGGCATTCAATCTTGCGCTAACAAGAGATTACACAACCAACGAATTACTACACATTCTTCCCGATGGCCTAAATGTCGATCATAACGGGTACACTGCATTCCATCTTGCTGCCGAGCACAATATGGCAATGTGCGCCGTTCTCATCGCTCCTGGCGCCAACATCAACACTAAGGACAACGACGGCAACATGTCTCTCGATATTATTGTAAGACATTCAGATGTTCGCCTTCTCTTGTTGGCGCATGCCGACATTGACGCTACCAACAAGGGAATGACGCCAGTCCAACTCCAAACTGACAACGAGATGCGTGCTGTTTTTAACATTGCTGACATCACACAGAATCATTGACAGATTTTAAAAGCATCGACAATGCTATGAGGAACGTTCAGGTTCGCGACTTGCAGCGCTGGATGATAAGACGCTGTGCATGCTGCCTCCAGCCATATATCTGACGCTGGCCTCCGAGTAGATACATGCTGTTCGGGAGCGACTGCCATTGCATCTCCGATTGAAGGATGATCTCAAGCCCTTCTCTTGTGTTCCTGTCATCGCAGCTTCTACAGTCCACCTCCCCCAAAACGTTATTGTGGACGATGTATTCAAAGATAACTTTTAAAAAGAGTGTAAATAAACTAGTTTTTAATTACATTTTGTACATTTTCCCCCTATACCTCCCAGCAGGGATGTTCCCTTTTTCCTTTATTGTTCCAGTTTTTCCACGAGTATGTTTTGATTTTTTTCTTATTGAAAGAAACAATTTCATTAGCGCAGTCAATTATTTTAAGGTGAAACCTGGTCATTTACGGGCCTCATGTTCTTTCTTTCACATTTCCAGTTCTAGCGCGATTGTGTGCACTCTATGACGTCAGTACTCACAGGTGTAAAACTGTGACATCAGCACCTTCTCTGTCACTGTGAGGTCATCGAGCGTTTTTACAGACAACCGCATTCAATCGCACGCGTGAACGTTGTAAGACTACCATGATGTCTATTACTCTCATTCTAATCTCATTACGGAGATTTCTGGGACATTTGTGACGTTTTATCAGCGTCTTAGAACTCTCCGGAGAGTTCTGGGACATTTCATGACGTATGTCATTCGCCATTAAATTTACATGGGGAGAGTGGGACAACTATGACGTCACAAAACGGCGCCATGCCACGTTGACGTCATAGTTGTCCCAGGTCTCTCTGATTATCCCTACTGCGACATGGGCCGGTTTGGTTGTCCAACCAGCTGATGACGCTGTTGAGCACTGCGCGGTGACCGAGCCTCAGGGAAACCCTAATATTCTGTCGTCAGACTCGCTGCAACATAATTTTACGAATTTCGCATGTTATTGAAAGTAAACAAGTTCAGTCAATAACTGACGAAATTCAATGCATAGTTTAAGATATTTAGAGAATTTGTTTTCATTTGATATGTTTGTTAATTCAAAACGTATATTTGAAACTGTCTTTGTGTAAACGTGGCCGTTCTAGTCCCGCAGAAGCCAGAGTGCATTCTGGTGCAAGCAGCTGATCGACCAGCAGTTTGCGAGTGTTCTAGTGAATTAGAATGTGTCGTAGCTCTTTCATTGTTGCCATATATACCAGGGCAGAGAAGTTTTCGAAATAAAATTATTTTATGTGTGAAACGTCGAAGCAATAGTGCTTGTTGCAATGTGCTGGAGTCTGACTAAATATCCTAGATGCACTCAAAGCCAGAACCATGTGCGCAGGAGGTGTATATGGGTCATTCAACGTCAAATCGCACAACTGTAAGATAAATTTAAACTTGATGTCCCAGATTTTAAAACTTTTTTGTAAAGAGTATAGGCAACAATATGAAACACATTTTCAGTTTTTCCAAATATTACTTTTAAAGAAAAAAATATTTTCAAACTTTTTGACAAAATGCTCGCTTCACAAAAATTATTTAGGCGACATAGGGAGGGGGGAGGGAGGACGTTATTTAAGTGGGCTAATGTGACGAACATTACCTTTATATTGTTAGCAACGCTAAACGATACTTAGAAAAAGGACTATTGCAACAATGATACAATAAAAAACAGTAGAACGCACAAAGAAAGTACGTTTTGAATTGAATGTATTCTATGTATCGTATTGAATGTATATACTGAATTGTTTGTACTGTATTTTCGTACTGTTTATGATAATTTATATGGTTCCAAATTTCATATTGTAATTGTAAAATGTAATAATATGTTTAATCGCTAATGTCCTTGAAGTCGACGCGACGATAAATAAATTTAAAAAAGTACATAGTAATTAACATCAAATAGTAGAATACAAAAACTAAATTATTTTATGAAATGTACCAACAAAATTGTCTCTAATTCACTTAGGTTTATCGAAATACAATAACAGTTGAATTGTGAATAAACCCAGTCTTTAATTATACACTACACTGTAACAAAATCAGAGATATATTCCTTCGGATTGAACTGCTGTCTCAACACTCCTGGTACTTAAGAAAGAGACTTAATATAGAAAAATTTATCATAAAATTAGTAGCGCAAGGTTGGTTTCGACAAAGGATGTTTCCAGGGCGAAAATGCCAATAAATGTACTTACAGATCGTTATGATGCTGCAGTACGTGTTTCTAATCAATACTTTAACAAAAGTGAACGGAGGAAACAATTGTAGCATGAACGGAAAAAGTGGTATTTTCAGAAGGAAGGTGATTTTGTCATTGAAGTTTCTATCTGGATCGAGCTCCACCACCATTACTCCCTCAACGCTATCCAACGCCCCTACGTTCGAAACGACTTCTCCCCGCTGGACGAATGAACTCAGAAGGGGTTCAATTACTATGTACGGAGAAAATCTGGTAAAAGAACGTTGCTCGGTGAAGAGAGCGGGTCCGGCGAATATAAAGGCGGTCTTTCTCCACTTTCAGTATTTACCGGATTTTCCACGGGAAATCTTCAAAACCTTTACGTTCAACACTACACTTACTGTCTGTGGATTGCATTTCCATCTTTCGGCCTGCGCAAGATATTTCAAATATTCTTCGATATCTTAAAATTCACTGTCAATATTAGACTCATGAAAGCAAAGTTACTATAACAGTGCAATTATTCGTTACAACTGCCAGGAAAATTCTGCAATTTCATATTCGGCCACGAGCTTTTCGCAACTACGCGAAGGAAACGTGTATGAAGAGTACCCCGGATAAGATGGTAAAAAGTTCCCCTTAACCAAATGACATTATTAGTTACAATATACCTCGAACATATAAATAAGATTTTTGTTAGGTTGGCCGTCCTACCATCCACATCCCATTACAGCCAAAACGTGTTTTTTAAATCATTTTTTTCGTCAACTTAAAACTATTTTATCTGATTGAAGGAAATAATTTATACTGAAAAGTAAGGAAATAATGTATACTATCAGAAAAATATTTATTGTTTTCTCAGCGCCCAATTCAAACGCAAAAATTTTTTTGAAAAAATAACAAAACAAATGTTTACCGTCTTAGAATCCTGGAACAGGCTCGAAAAAATCTCAAACGTTCCTGTCGAAACACAAATAGTTGTGAATGTTTTTCAGATATTTTTGATTGCTGGTCTGTAGTTTTAAAAAATAAAAACAATTTTTACCATTCTCCCACCTTTAAATCACGTTTATTTTAAAAACACATTGAAAATGACTGCAACAGTTCTATGGATTTATTTTAGTGTTTATTATCCGTTTGTATACAGTGTTGTAGCTCCCAGAAATATTTTGACCTTGGAGTGTAGTTACAAATTATGTACAGTATAACTTTAAAACAAACAATATCCATATTTTTGCATATTTGAAAAACTCAAAAATATAGCAAAAATAGCACAGAATTTTAGTTATAATGTTAAAAATTCTGATTATGTTTTGTGGGAAATGCTTTGCCAGCTTAAAGGACACCTAGAAATAATATCTCGAGCAATTCAAGCATTCCCTGAGTTTTGTTAATTTTCATAAAGATTGGATCGTGATCAGCGTTGTACATCGACATGCCACTGCATACTGTTGTTACAATTTAAACCAAAAATGCATTTTAAGTAGATTTAATAGATTCAATGAATAGTGCACACTAAACACTTGATACTATTAAAGTACACTGGTGTGTAGTTGGCAATGTTTTCCACTTAAGAGTCCAACCGAAAACGCGGAGGAACGGCACAACGCCGTTTCACAGGCGCAGACACCGGTTCGCACTATGCGCCGAGAAGTAACATTTGATCATAATTCTTTGGATATTTTTTTAAAATACTGTACGAGTCATTTTTCAAGAAATTCAATTTTTTAACTGGAGCTCACAGACACCCCCTCTCTGAGTCTTTATGAGAGAGATACCAAAGTACTATTTGAAATTTGTTTCATCGGGAATCATTGCAATGAAACAAATCATTTAGATTAAAAGAACATGGCTGAATATAGAAACATCAAAACTGTTAGATTAATAATCGGCTATGTCCACATATTTTTATTGCTTTTCCCGATCTACAAACAGTTGCGCACTCAAGGGAATGGCTCATGGGGATTCAGAGCCACCGCCCCAGAAACCAACGATACGCATTCCAAAATACAGCTTGTACTTGTGTTCTATACTTACGAAACACGTTTACTAGGTCAACTATTTACTTTATATACGCATAAAAAGTCAACAAACAAAACTACACTATATATTCACCAAAATTCTTTATAACAAAACATCAAGTTGACAGAACATTATACTCGTAACCTCCTTTAGAACAAATCTTGGGTGCGCCTCTGAATATAGAGTGAATCACGTAACTTTAGCGCCTCCTGGTTGAAGTTCTTGCAATGACGTTTTCACAGGTGCGTACCAGGGAACGGGGCTAATTGATACACGTATTCATTTCTATTTTATCACTTGTATTTTACGAGATATTGAGGTATTTTTGTTGTTTTTTTAATGGAACTATATACATATTTTTAGTCTACCATGACGAGCGTAAAAAGACGAATCCAATGATATACACATTGGGATAGCTTAGATAAGCATCTTTGTGAGTAATTTTGATTTTTTGCGACAACTGTTTAACGGATATTTTGAATGGCAGTCCACCACCGAAGGTCACGCAGCGCTCCCCCTGCTAACGGGCGCTCGAATAAGGGAAGCTGATGGACGGATTTGAACACACGAAACGTATTTCAAATCCTCACAAAACTGTTCATTTTGTTCCTGAACTCTGCTTTCCATCCTACCGCATGGTTGAGATTGTTGTATTTACCGATTGAAAATAATAAATGGATTGAAAATAAGGATTTGTCATGAATATGTATTGAAATAAAATTGTTACTTCAACACAATTTAGTTGGATGTCATACCATAGGATATTAATGGCATTTGAAGGTTAAACACAAGAATAAATTATTAACATGGTACACATTTTCAGCAAACAATTTTAATGTTATTGAGCATATAATAACTTAGGGGTAGAAAAATCCAGTGGAATAAAAACAATCACTACAACAAGAATATTGTAAATAAAGGCAAACACACTACAATACTACCCAGTTTACTTGAGCATAACGTCCACCATTTACAAACACATTTGAAGGCATTTGTGGGAAGATGTATTAACAGCAAACAGTGTTTCGTTTTAAACTTCAAAACATGCAGCTACAATGCGTCTACTCATATTTTCTGATGTCGTTGGAGACTCTTGAACATGCGGTTTTTAAGAACGACTCAAAGAAAAAACTACACGCCAGAGCCAGCAGTGGATTCTTCATTACCCTATAATACGTCTTTCTTAAATTCATGTTGACATGGCTAGTGAATGTCGCTTATCAGTAAATAACACACATTCCCAAAAGGTGTTGTCATTCCGTATTTGACTCAGAGCAAATGCACGAATCGCCATGCATTTTTCAAAATATTTACCTCCCAGATCTTGATCAAGGAATATGTGACAAGGATGAAATTTGTCCGGTGTAGAATGCAAATCATACTGGATTGGCTTCCATCTACATCTTTGGCAATAGAGAACGTATGCGTGGATGAAGTGATGTCATTGTCAGTACAGGGATTTTACTTTCCTCATTCGTGGCTGATCTCTTTGTTCTACATTTTGAAAGTTCCACTGCTTGGAAACTGCTTGCAGTTAATAAATCTTTCCAAAACCGCCTGCAAATGTGTTCATCTGTAGATGGTGAACATTTTGAATATATGCTCAAGTAAACTAGGTAGTATTGTAGTGTGTTTGCCTTTATATGCTATATTTTTATTTTAGTAATTATTGTTATCTCACTTTTTCTTCCGTACGGTCTATTATATGCTCATTAACTTTAAAAGTATTTGCTGAAAATGTTTAATATTCTTATACAATGTTATGTGTTCTTATTGTGTTTTATTTCAATATCCCATTAATACCCTGTGGTATGCCATCCAATTAAATGTGAAGTAACAATTTTATTTCAATACATACTCATGACAAAATCTTATTTTCAATCGTTTAGTTCCTTCAATCTTTAAGTAAGAAAACAATCTGAAAATGCGGAAGGATGGAAAACAATGTTCAGGAAAAAGTAAGCAGTTTTGTGAAGATTTGAAATACGATTCGTACCTGCAAATGCTTCCAGAAGCTTCCCTTGGCCGATCGCACTTTAGCACGGCGAGCACTATGTGATTATATATATAAATAATTGGTTTCGACTTTTTTACGTTCACCATAGTAGACTAAAAATACATGTATACTTCCATTCGAAAAAACACAACAAAAACATTATCTCGTAAAATACAAATGAAACTAGAAATGAATACGAGTATCAATTAGTTCGGTTCCCTTGTACACATCCGTGAAAACTACATTGCAATAACTTCAACCATTCGAAACTGCAGGAGGTTCGTAAGTTACGTAACTCATCCTGTATATAACATCTAACGGTATGAACACCTACCAATAATATAATCCGGTATTTCTTGATGTTTAACTATTTTAAGAGTAAAACGTTTTTGATTTTTTCGTTACCGGAATAAGTGGACACAGCCGATTTTGAAACAGCCCGATATTTGAGTAATAACCAATATGACATACAGTTCTGTTGTTCCCTCGGGCAAATGATCAGGCACCTTTGTCAAAGCTTTTTCTTGACAATCCACAATGCCATCAGCACAGCGACATGGATGAGGACACTGAGGTTCACTTAAACATTCACCAGTTGGACGTTCAACGAGGCCTATAAACAAAAGTATTTAACAATTATTGACACTGTCACAATAATATTAAATAAGCAAAAAAAGTGAATATACTATTTTTGGTTTTCTACGAAATCTAAAATATTGCAAAAACATCTTACTATAACAACTTAAACCAGTTATGAAAGATGAAACCAGTGTGTAAAAGACGAAAAAAGTAATATACAGGGTGGATCACTTAAAGTTGGCCACAGCATATATCTTGAAAACGGTTTGAGATATCAAGATTCTGTTTGTACCATGTCGTTGCAGATGATGGGACAAATAACATATTTCGTTTTCTTGTTAATGCCACATCATATGAGTGTAATACAGAAAATAGAAACGTTTTACATAGATAGTTCGGTGGGAGGAACAAGGCGGTGCACTTGTGAGAGGAAGTTGCGCGCTGTGAAAGGGTTGGACGAGGGTGCAGGAGAGGCGTGCGGCGCGGGCGAGCGGAAGCAGGGGTGGTCCGTTAAAATGACAAAGACGGTCACTTCCAAAGACGATGTCCGGCCGCGCTTCTGGACGTCGAAGACGAGTGAACCTGATTGTGTGATATAAACGACGAGCTCCTGATCTCCCGCGGCGAGCACGCATCTGGGTGACAGTGGCGTAGCACCTTCGCACAAAGAAGTTAAGACGATCAAAATAACAATGGGTGTTTTGGGGAACATGTGCATGCATCCATTGAGCCAACCAATGAGAAACACTCGGCCAAAACATTAAAATTCCTAAAAGATCATTGGCTAATTAGAGTAAGGGCGGGGGTATTCCGAAATGACTGAAGAGGATGAGTGAGTTGAGGTGGTAAAGGTCTTCGGGCGAAAAAGGGATTCGAGAGATAGACTTGGCCAGTAAGACGTGCTCGAGAACGGACGTGTGGAAGAGACTCGAGAGAGTAAAATTTGATTAGTGCTAGGTTGCCCAAGTTGGACTTTGCCGATTTCTCGATGATCTGGACGGGCATGACATTACGCAGGTAAGACTTCTATAATGATCAGGAGTCATTGAAGTGTATCAGTACCGCCAGCTCTCACAATTACGAAAGCAGTAAGCAATACGGCATCGTGTGGGTAGCTGCCAACGTGCAACGGCCAATTAAAGGCTTTTCGATTACCACTGCCTCATAGCCAACTGACGTGTAGCCACGCATACGCATTTCAAACGCGTGATAAATAACAAGGCTGTTGTAAAATTTGAACGAGACAACACGGAATGGCGGCAGTTGATCGAGTGTGACGTTATTGAAAGGGGACGAGCCATTGTACAGGGGAGGCGATTCCTCAGGCAGCCTTGCATGATGGAAGCGAAGGTACAGACTCGTGGTCGTCTCGCTCTCTCCTCTCAGCTGGTGTCCAGGCAGGCAGGGGACGCAGACACGTTTAAGGTCAGAAGATTCAACGGGTATGTAAGAGGCCTATTCTCTGGACTGAAATGGTCAAAGCAGCGACAGATTATGACCATGAGTACAAGTGTTATTGTAAGGGTAAATATAGTATTAATAGTAGTAACTGTGGGTGGAATGCGATTTTCGGCCACAATTGTATCAAAATTAAAAGAGAAAACGGCATGAATATTCACGATACAAAAATGTATTCTCATTTCGACTTCGCCAGCCATGATAATTCCACAAAACCCATTGCATATCATTTTAAATAATAGTAGATATTAGTAAATAGTAGATGCCAAATCACCCAAAAAATCCAACTGAGTGCTTCACGGAGGAACGTACGGCCGGGAATCTCAGAAAGGTAAGAGAGTAAGAGCGTGGACACGTGTGTGCGCGATAAGGATAGAAAGGGGGAATCGACATGTCACAGACATGTGTTTATCTAAAACAGCCCAGTCAGAAAAACGACAGGCGGGGTAAACTTCTCAGTAGGTTCATCTAAATCCTCGCGGTGGCTGGAAGCGTGGGCGATTGCATTACAATGTCGTCGAGTCTTGCTTCAGACTCGAGTCGTTGCTACTTAGCGGCAAAAATTATGGAAATGGCGGCAACTGTGATCGTGACAATGGTGACGATGACGGCGACAACGGTGGGCACGACAACAGCGGCGGCGACGGGGACGCAAGTGCGTTGACGACGTGGGGCAACCTGAGGGAGGCGACGGCGGCAGAGGGGAACATTTACGGTGCCGCCAACATGGATGTGTTCACCGCGGCGACGACGATGCGGGAGGAAACGGACGAAAAAGTGGACACCGTAGGTGTTCAGGTGAGGAAAAGCCTCACAAGGCTGTTGCAGATGAACAGTCGCAGAGTAAAAAATAAAGAAATAGAATTTTGGAATTTAGTCGATGCTTGTGATCCTGATGTAATAATAGGAACTGAATCTTGGCCCACAGAAGAGAGAACTAAATCGAAAGTTTTTCGTCCCAATTACAGGTGGTTTAGACGAAATAGAAATACTAGAGAAGGAGGATATATATTTTTGGTAAGGATGCAATAGATGTAAGGAGAAATTGGGTCAGCGAAGAAACTGAAATAATGGGGATAGAAATTAGTAATTATGGGAATGTGTTCCAAATTATCGCTCGCTATGGGCCACCAAATGAAAAAAACGTGATTTTGGAAGCCATTTCTGAGTATATAGAAAACGCCGATATACATCCTATAGTTATCCTGGTGATTTAAATATTCCCGACGCAAATTGGAAAGGCGCTGCGAGCGAAGCGACAGTACAACAGTCAGTGAACTCGTCTGAGAAGGGGGATTGGCGCAGGTAGTAGATAGACCGATGCGGCAGGAGGCACTATTAGATTGATTGCATAAGCGACCACAAAGCGGTGTTAATTGACTTAGACATAAATATTTCACAGAACAGAATTACTAACGGTACAAAAATATGGCAATTCAAGGAGGCAAACACTTTACCACTACCTGAGAGAGCAGTAATATCCTTTTCTAACAATAGATGGGGGGTATAGAGGAAATTTGTACCGCGTTTGTAGAGCAAGTCTAGAAAATGCATTGCAAATGTTTATGTAGCACAAATACTTACAAAGAAAATCAGATCCAGAATATTATAATGCGAAAATTGAAGCGACTGAAATTGATGGCGACATATGAAGAGAAAAACTAGAAAAGCTTTCAACAGTAGATATCGCAGTGAAAATCATAGGATACATTTCCGTAAGTTTCAAAAGAAAAGAAAATTGCGCAGGAGATATTCTCGACAATAAGGAAAATAATTGGTCAGGGTTTTACAAATATGTTCGCAGAAGAAGAGGAAATAAAGAAGAAATTCCTATCGTTAGAGATACCAAGAATGGGTTACTAATAGATCGGGAAAAAGAAAACGCATTTGATGCCTACTACCGTTCCGTTTTTAAAACAAAATCTCACCAGACTCAGATATCGAGGGAGGCTGTACCAAATCAGTTCAATATAGACGTAAATGCATTGCGAATGCGAATCAAATCTATGAGAAACGGAATCACGGTGTCCAGATGA
The DNA here is from genome assembly GCA_017312745.1 of Gryllus bimaculatus. Taxonomy (NCBI): domain Eukaryota; kingdom Metazoa; phylum Arthropoda; class Insecta; order Orthoptera; family Gryllidae; genus Gryllus; species Gryllus bimaculatus. The sequence continues at coordinate 2,313,850 of BOPP01000176.1, read as the reverse complement.
CATTTCAACGGACATAATTAAACTCAGTTGAGATGCCCTCTCTAACATGATTATTTCATGTTTCAAGTGTGCCCGAAGATTGAAAGCTAGCAACTGTTGTCAGATTTTAAGAAAGGTGACAGAACTGTTTTAGCCAATTATAGAGCGGCAAGTCTTACGTCATTTGTATGTAAACTAATGGAACATTTGATAACTAACTATATTAGACAAGAATGGGATCAAAAATAATGGGTATTTCAGGGACAGCGTGGTTTTAGAAATGATTTCTCTTGCGAGAGTCACATAGTATCATTGTTTCAGGATATACCAGATGAGGTTGATGATAGTGGGAGGGTGGATGCCGTAATAATAGCTATTGTGAAGGCATTGATCTTGTCCCACACTGTAAACTAGTGCATTAATTAATTCATTCTGGTATTGACACCGCAGTTGTGGCGTGGATTGATGAGCTTCTCCGAGATAGGAAACAAAGTCCTAGTTGGGAACAATTTTCTACTTTGGCAAAGGTAACTTCAATGATCCCTCAAAGAATCGTTATTGGACCTCTCCTGTTTCTCGCGTCTGTGAATGACCTGCCAGACACTTTATTCTCAAGGGTAAGACTATTTGCAGATGACTGTATAATATATCGAGTTGTTCAATCAAAATTAGACGAGGATATTTTGCAGGGTGATCTAGATAAATTACATTTCTGGGCAGAAAAAAGCATGATAATAAATAGTTTAAAAAGCAAAACCATCATGTTTGGTACGGGCCGCAAATATAGTGAAACTCAATACCGTTTAGGTAACGAAAATATTCCAAGAGTCTTGTCTTGAAAGTACCTGGGAATATTTTCTGATAGCAAATTGAGTTGGGAAAATCAGGTAAACTTTGTCGTAGGGAATGCCTGGAGGTCTTTGCATTTTACTATGTGAATACTAAAAAAAAAGAGTACTGAGAAAGCGTGAGAATTAGCTTATCTCTAATTCGTCCATTAATGGAATAAGGGGCGATTTGTTGGGACCCTTATAGAAATTCACAAAACGAATATTTGAATAGAGAACAGAGAAGATCATGTAAACTTACTTTCCACAGCAATAGAAAGTACAATGGGAGTCTCGAGAAACCAGGAGGGTTAAGGTTGTGATCTGTACAAAGCGTATGCCGGTAATCTAGCTTAAAAATATATTTTCATCCGACTCAATAGACCATCTTACTTGAGTAGAGGAGATCACAAGCACAAAATGCTGTTCAGGCTACAGAGATCAGAAAATTGTTGGAAAATTTTCCTTCACAAATAGAACAATAACGGACGGGAATAATTTGCCTGCAACAGACATGGAACCCTTTCCTCTAGGTGTACAAAGATTTAAAAGTACATTAACTAAGGACATTTGTAAAATTTGTTAATTAGTAAGTTGCGCTTATTAAAGGTTATTATTTTATTATTAGTATTGTGATAATTACTATTAAATGCATTGTTTTATTAAATATATAATTATATTTAAAGCATTAGCTAAATTGAAGTGTCGTGACGTGTTGTGAAGTGCAATGTATTTAAAAAGTGTATTAGTTAAAATATCTGTGCAGGACAGCCATAAAATGTGGAGTTAATGCTATTATTATCTTTGTCATATTATTCTTATTACTATTATTATTGTCTTAAAATGATAAAATTTACATTGTATTAATATTCCTAATTGTAATATGTTAATTTTAGTGTTCTGCCACCAGATTATATAAACCTACTCCTAAATCTATGTAATTTTAGAGATATTGACACAATTTGTTTTTTTTAATAGAAGAAAATATTTTTTTCCGGCATTCTTAAGTTCTTCAAAAATGAAATAAATATTGTTAATACTCGTAATGTATTTTTTGCAAAAACAGTACAATTAAGATTTGGTAAATGTCATGCCGCAGTGCGCAAGGACCTTGCTGACATCGTATAGTACGTGAGTCGACGCACCTCGTCGGAAAACGAGAAAGTTTACCGATTACGGGACTTCCAATGCTCTTACTGGTAATGCAAATGGCCTCGGTTTTGGACTTTCACAAATTCTACATGCGCAAGGAAGGAGGAGTGTTTTAAATCACACTGATTTCAGCGGAGATGTGTACCTAAATACCTTTATTAAATTTTAATTTGGGGAGACTATCGTATTCCAGGAAAAAAGAAAAAAATATGTGTACACTTAAGAGAAATCATAGTACACTTATTTTCTTTTATTTAATAATTTTGTAACAATTCTGTTGCAAAGTATTCATAACGAATTCATAACATTCATTTTTCGACGAGGAGCGCCGACCCATGTATACAATGTCAGCAAGGTCAGCTATACGTGCGCGCTGCAGCATGGAGTTTATGAAGTTCTAATTGCACAGTTTTTTGCAAAGAATACTATTCGAATATTAACAATATACATAGCCCTGCATTTCATTTTTAATGAACTTGAAAATGCAGGAGAAGAAAATATATACTTTCATTAAAAAAATTGTGTCAATATCTCTAAAATTACGTACGGTACTATCAAGAAAACGAAATATGTTATTTTCCTCATCATCTGCATCAACATGGCGCAAACAGCATCTCATACCTCAAACAATATCTCAATCCCTTTTCAAGATATATGCTGTGGCCAACTTAGGTATAATATAGGAGCAATTACGCACTTTAAGACTCAAGCATGACATTATCAAAGTTGGTCTCTTGGATACAGACGATGTCAGGGTGTGTTAGGTTACATAGGTACTGTACACTTTTTAGTCTGGAGTAAAAGACATTTACAGTCCACAGAAAAATTTTAATTGACTGGTGTTGAGTTCTATACTGGAGTCTGTTTCAATACTTGATTCATCTGCAGTATGAAGTACTGTGTTTATTTTCTTGATAATCCTGGTGAAAATTCCTTTTATGGTTTTGTTGGTGAGATGTGGACATAAACTATGCATCATTTTGGTGATGGGTGATATGTCCTTTGAGTAGTCAGTAGTTATACGTGTAGGATCATTAGCACTGAAAGAGTTTTCTCAAAAGGATTTGAACTGTAAGTAAGGGGTAGTTATCTTGTGTATCTTCAATGATGTGTTTGGAAGGGGTTTTCAACTTTTTTCATATTTTTCTCTTTCTTTTCTTTTTTGGTTCTTTTGAGACTTCTTCCATATTATTTGTTTCAGTTGTATTGCTTACAGACTTGGAGGGTGAAGAGAAGTTAGAATGGGTACATCTTTTCTTGTTATTAAGGGAGACTATGTTGTCATTAGTTAGGATTTCTTCATTGTTTAGCTTCATTAGTAAAAAAATACAGATTTAGACGGTGGTGAAGGATCAATTGTGGGCATTTTCTGTAAGATCATTGAGACTTTGCATCTTCGCAGATTCAGTGTTTTTTTTCATAGAGTGCGAGATCTGGCAAGTCACAGGATTTTCCCACTTTCCATGCGAGCACTGCTTAAATTGGTAGTCTTATGTTGATTAGATATGTTAAGTTCAGCTAAGTGCCGTGTGACAATCAAAATACATTTCATCAGTTGTAAAAAAGATCCTAAATGTTGGTCCATCATAATACACAGTAGTAGATTCAGTTAGTAGACCCACATCTTTAGGGGAAACATACACTTGTCTGCGAAAACTCATAATGTGGGAGAACTCTGTGTCGAGAAATACCAGCTTTTACAAATTAAATTTTAGATGCCAATTTGATATTGTTTGTGGAGAGAACATTTTCTATTATTGACTGTGTGGTGAAGGAACAAACATTAGATATAATTATTATTTTGATCTTAGTTAAAAGATGTCTCAAATCCAGTTTAATCATTTGCGTAAGTTATCAGATTTGAGTGAGTAGATACTGGAGGTGGCGGTGTTGGGGTTATGGAGCCCCGATGTCCGGGGGCTCCATTGTTAAGCAGGTTAGCCGCTGCACCGGCAGACCATACAGTTGATTTCAGACAACTCGTGGAAGAAGAATATTACCACTATGTAAATGTCACTAAGTTCACTGTCTGAATGACAATATGATATGAATGACAACAGCGGTTTCACGGGACGCGATCGGAGCACGATGTGTCTCCGTCGGCTGCCTCAATGTTATGTGTATGTTATTCTGTCGGCGTTCAAGAATGAACTTCAGAAATTTCCTACGCTTTATTGTTTCCAAAGGAAATGAAAGTTAAAATTTTCATACAAATTTATGGTACTTTTCTTCGATTTTTCGAAATACCGCATTTTCAGAAACACTCAAATGCCTTTTTCTCATAAATGATTACAAATGTTTGTTTTTTAACTTAATATGCTATAATGTTCATTTAGGAGTATTCATTTGTTTTTTCAAAAAGTGCACAAACGTTTTTTAAAATTAAATTACGCCGTTAATATACATATTCCCAGCAATTTGTTAAAAATATAGCATTTGTGTGTACAAGTGTTCCGAATGACTTCAAATGAAGTTTTTCAAAATAAAAAAAAAATGTTACGAAAAAGAGCTTCAAATTTCGAATTTACTGTAGCGTTTAAACGCCATTTTCTAAAAAAAAAAAAACCTGTTCCAAATTTTCAAAGGATATTGTCATTTAGGACTAAGTTACACATTTTTTAATACTCTTAAAAATATTTCCGTTCTTGTATTAGAAAAGCGAAAAATTAAGAAAATGTCAAAAAATGTAATTTTAGTGGTGATAGATGGCAGCTGGCAATAGTAAGTGGCAAGTTCGAATAGCTAGCCGAGACCAAAGCAAATAGAGAACTTAAATGGGAAAGTCTGTGCCGGCCTGTAGCACTACTAGTTATTTTCTCGTATACGTACGTTTATACGGAGTAATATACGTAGTATACAGAAAGTTGTGTAATGCTGCGGAAAATAGATTTCGAGATTTCAACGCAAATACAGGTTTTGGGGTTTCCTGATACTGAAAAATTGATTTTTTTGTCAAATGTCCGTCTGGTGTATGTGAACAACTTTAGTGCCTAAACCATGAATAGGATTTGTTTTCAAATTGAAGAAATCCCTGTCCATTTAACTTGAGCTGAACCTCTGCCATTTTCAAAAACGAATTGTTGGGGGTATATTACATGAAGGCCACTGGACATTTTCAAAATTTTCTCAAAAATGGCTTCAAATATTTTCTTTAAATTTCTTGTAAGAAGAGAGTGAAATACACTTATAAATGTTATATACGCCAGTTTTCATTGTCTAAATTTTCGTATATTGTAAAAATATGTTTTCTTTCGACAACTTTCTACAGCTACAATATTGAAGATACAGATTTTTTCTTCAAAAGGAATTTGTTGCCCATAATTAGTTCTTTCATGATGGTCATGATTTTTTTATTCAAATTTGTAGTAGTTTTCGCGCAATATTGCGTGCAATTTAAAAAAAAATACAAAAACAAGATTTTTCGGCGCTAATGGTGCATACAGACGGACGGCTCAAATTTTTTTCTCTAAACTTTAGGTAAGGATAGTGCTAAATGTACTCTATAAGATGACATAAATTCCATATGGCTTTATTCTTTTTTTTTCTCAAAACTTACAAAAAAATAATTATTGCGATTAGCATCTCAGTTAATATTGACACTATCGGCGGTTTGTTCACATTAGAATATATTTTGAGTACACGAGCTTAAAATAGTATCTTACGAAGTTTCTCGAAAAGTCACCAGTTTTCTCTGAAAATGGGCTCAAATTTCCGTCCTTTAAAAAACACTCGAACGCCATTTTGTCAAACACAGCTCCAATTTTTTTCTTCAAACGCTTTGTACGAATAGTACAAAATACATTGCTTAAGATGTTACAAAATACATTTTGCTGTATCTTTTCATTTTTTTAATGACACAAATGTAATTTTCTCTCACGCCGTTAATATGCACCTTTCAAGCGATTTGCACTCATTTTTGCATTTGAGAGTGATCGTGCTTCAAATGAGCTCAAATTAAGTTTTTCTAAAACTAAAATGCTTTCTGTGAAAAAGAGCTTCAAATTTCGCATTTACAGAGTGGCTTTAACGCCTTTAGCTTAAAAATGATTCCAAAATTTTCAAATTGACAAATAAGACAAGGTTTTAATCATCTTTGATATTTTCTAAGTAATCAATCGGTTGTACCATTAGGAAACCGAAACGTTGAGAAAATTTTTTTTAAAAAAAAAAAATGTTCTTTGGGCGGCTATAGATGGCAGCTGGCAAGAGGATAGGGCAACACCGAAAAGACACTCAGAATATACACACAAACATTTTTCAATTTTAATGTATGTATACATATATAGACCCAAGAGATCTCGCAAGTTTCAATTGGGTCTTACAAAATTGCTTCAAAACAGTGGTAACACCGAAATTACTGATCATTAAGTTACGGCAAGTGCTGACTTTTATATTCCTAATGAATATAATTCATTCCAATGATTCCTTCGTGAGAGGCAAGGTAATTTTTGGCCCTGATGATTGGCAGATTTCAAATTCAAGAAGAAACATTTTCTTTAAACAGAACTGTCGGTTAAAAGGCTTCAGGTCTCTAAAATATCTTGAACAAATAATAATAAAAGGAGAAAATGTCCCGAATAAACCAGTGCCATGGCTCCAAATACAGTAGATTTATTTAGTGAAGCTCCACGGTGGGGGGAAAAGTAGTTCGGAAAATTGCCTCATTGGTTGGTAGCTCGTTTGTAGATGGGAGTCATGCTTCGCGAGGAATGAGCATCTAAAGCCTAGTCTTTTGGTTACGTTTTGAATTCACACGTACAATGGTATCTTAAAAATATGATTATTTTTTACTGATATGTTATTTCCTCCTGTCTTCGATACGGAGCTCGATATACACTGGATAACATACCTGGATGAAGAGGATCGTGGTTGCGAGGGAAATATGAAAATAGTTGAATGATGCTTCATGTTCTATAGGGTTGCGAGGAAAATATGAAATGACAAATTGAAAGTATGGTGAAAGTGAAAAGACAGATTGAAGTAAACATCTAGTTAATTAGTAAATAAGTCAATCTGAAAATGAGAAATTTAGGAAATGATAAACGAAGGTAAAAAGTACAATCTTGTACGAACCACGGGTAATGATCTCAGGCCAAAGGCCCTCGGACTTCTTGTTGCTCGATCATTAGACCCTTACAACACCCTTGGTGTATAAATAACTACAAATATTACTGTACTAAAGATAAATGTGTCCTTAATATTGTCGGCTGAAGGCATATTTGGCAAAGTGCCCTTGTATCCTTACAAATAGAGTTGAACCTCTCGTACACTCTCAGTACAGCAGCAAAGGACCGAGTGTTGGGCGTCAAGGATTTCCGCGGCTGCCGCCAGGGTCTCTAGGAGCAAGGGTCTTCGCCATTACTGGGCGGGGTATATAAGGGCAAGTACGACGTCAATACCCGTACGGAATCTCCCACAGATGTCATAGCCTTCTGCGGACAGTTAATGATCTGGGCAGTCCGGTCACTGCTTTGCAAAGCAGGGCATAGCTCACGTGTCCCAAAGCCGCACAAAGGCTCGGCTTTGTGAACAACACGGCAGGAAACCTTGAGGGCTAGACGTGTTCTACTCCGCAAGTACGCACCCGATGCGCCATTAGAACATATTTAATATATTAAACCCAGTGGCATGCATTCAAGCCCAGTAACCCCCGCAGCTGGAGTAACTAAAATGAGAATTTGATGAATTTTGAGAATTAAAATTACAAAGAACCGTATGTCACACGATGAAAAATATTGCACCCATTGTACACTCTATTGCGATCTGTGCGGCAGCCCACTGCTTCTACAGAGCTCTAACCCCTGCTCTGACATCTTCACTGGACCTGGGTGTTGCGCGCGTATCTACTTCACTGAGCTAGAGGTAGGAGGCGATCGAGGAGAAGCCGCAGCCGATATTGCACTGAACGCAGCGGGGGATGGATGACGTTGCTTTAAGGCCAGACCTCGTCTGGCTCGACCTGTCTGCGAACGTGATAACTCATTAGCCTGTGCTACACAATGAAAAATTATTTTAAATGGCATGTTTTGTTAGTATATTTTAATGTACCGTTTGTCGAGAAGTTTATAACTTATAAAATGATTATGGGGCACATATTTATCTCAATGTAATGAGAGTGAACCAGAATGTTCTGTAGAGTAATTATTATTTTTTCTGAGGAAGGAGGTTCTGACTCACATGTAATCAGATCACTAGAATCCTCGAATTTGTGAATAGCACAGAGTATTCTTCCTAGAGAATCAATGTGCGTGTCAGAGCAATGCCTTATGCAGTGGTGGTCCATTATACTGATTGTGACGTATTATCGTGGGTACTCGTTATTTTGTGAGGATTGTCGTAAATTTGCAGTGTAGAAAATATGCTTTGTCTAACAAGTATTCAGGAATAACTCTATGTAGTATGTCGTCCAGTGAGTGTATAATTGATATTTTGAGGATACTATTTTCAACGAGATAGTTTCACGAAAAGGATCAAGCATTTGAAAGTGGTAGGCCATCACCATTAGCACAATTACAGCAAATAATAAAAAAAAATGGGAGGGGGGAAGATGGTTGCCGCTAGCAACTAGGGTATACAAAATAATTACCGTACGTCCCTGATTAAACCGTTCCCATCGTTCCGGAAGAAAGAACCATTGAAGCTCTATTATAAGAAAACTCGTAATGATAACTTCTCATTTTCGCTCGTAAGTAAGTGTCAGTCAAAATAAGAAAAGAAACCTCATTCGGACGAACAATGGGAAAATATCATATAAACCCTGGACCAAGATCTCGAAGGACAAAAAGAGGGATCTTGTATCTTACATTCCACCGATCAACCCTGCTTACTTCCAGGGAATTATCATAGCTGAAACAACAGAAATATATAATATTGGTCTGCTGGAAATTGTTTATTCTGATAACGATTAGGATTTTTCCTTGCAAATAAAGAATGTTGTCATTGAATTACTCTTTGCCAGGCCTGCACAACGCCTGCTCCCATTGCACTCATCTGTCCACGAGAGCGGCGAACGGGCATGTAGTGGGGAGTAGGCAGCTGTGCGGGGAGGGGAGAAGCCTGCCGTTGCACGACGCGGCGCGTTGATTGAATGCCTCGACGTCTAATTCAAGCCAATACGAGCCATGCTGAGAAATTATTTGCACACTTATTTACATGGGTAACGCCGCTTATTTCTAGCTACAATGGCCTGAATTCACTGTTTATGTTCTTCTGTGCTCTGCTATGTATCTACATATTTTTCTTATTTATTTTATTTTTTTAGTTTATGCTCGACTTATGTTTATGCCCATTCTTAATCAATATTTTAATGCAATGACAACTTTAAAACAATATTATATAATTCTACCTATCAAAAATTTTCGATTTAATAATTGATTTCTAATCAGGAACGTTATAATTCCCAAATGATAGCAAAACGAAGGAAATTATGCAAGTATATCTAACGAAATTGTCGGATGTATCGGATATCGTGCAAGTCGAATGTAAGAGATCTTCATAAAGATTTAAGCCTCCCCCAGTGAAACTTAACTATGACGTTCTATGGAAACAACAGTACATATATTTGTGATCATTATCCTCCATTATGAATCTGAATAAGAGAAACGAGTAAACCTCTCAATCAATATGTTCCTGGCAATCATTATATTATTACGGGTATTGTTCAATATAATGCAAATGGCTTAATCTGTTTTACATGATGTCGTAAACGTTTACCAACAAATAATGTTTAATGATTTGATATTAGAAATGTATAATTTACTCTTGCCAGATATTAGAGCACAAAGTAATCACGATATTTTAAGAATAAAACTTTTTGGCTTTGATAAAACCATCTCAATTAATTAAACATAAATAATGGAAATAGTTTATTACCATCATCAAACAAAAAAATTCAAAATTCAAATTTTATATTTAGCACTACAATAAATTTGTGATTACATTGCAACACAGCGAATTACATTGTCAGCCCTACATGCAATTAAAATAGTTGAAGCCCAAATCAATACGCATGTCTCATTCACTTTAGGCTTATAATTCACATTGTCATCTATCGAAAACCATATAACAGTTCACATACTCTAAGAAACAGTTCATACAACGGTTCGAACTGTGCACTTTTATTGGTGGTCCCTACTCATTTGCCCTCCTCAATTGCCTCATCCCCCCCTTCATATTTCTCCGCATTTGCACTCGGCTCTCGAGATCAGTCAAAGTATAGTGCTTTGCAGGCCTATTCTTTGCTAATCGAATAAATCATAATTAGTCAATATATTTTTTTGTTTTTATTTCACTTTCAATCAATTCAAGTTCGTTCAAACGCAATGTATTGTAAGTCACATCAGCTTTTTGAAATAAAAAACAGAGGTACAATACATTTTTTAAAATTATAATCACATTTACAATATCTTTCTGTATTGTAAAACAAAATAATTCTAATAATTTGTTGCTTAATCTATTATATTACATTGACTGAAACCTATCTCTCAAAATGTACAAAACATGACTTCGCCAGATTAATTTTAACCCCCTCATATGTATTATCCTACAGGTCAAACACAAAAATACAATCATCCATGTTCTACAAAGAATTCGGGCCCGCGACACTTCGAGCCGAGGCAGCCATGGTGCTCCCACCTTAGCGATCACCGTCCTCCAGGCCGCCTTCCAAGATTTACTTGCCTTCGTATACTTACAGTATTTTAAAAATATTGTTTACAACAATTCTACACCACTAGGCCTCACCTGAACATTTGAACTCCTGATCGTGCAAGTCAGCGACATTCTGACCCTTCAGATGATGCGGTGAAAAACAGCGTGTATAAAGTGCCAATCGAGGATAACGGCGTAGCCATCGGGCTAACCAGGCCAAATGGCAATCGCAAATGAGATTATTATCTGAAAGTCGGAGGGTCCGTAACCAATACATATCCTCAAATATATCCTTAGCCAGAGATGTCAAATTGTTGTTGTTCAATGTCCTGAAAGCAAAAAAAAAAAAAAATTACAACGCAATCAAGTAGTTCAGATAATCAAAGAAGTGAAAAGAAGAAGGAAGAAAATCGGTGTTTCCAAGAGATTCCAATCATGCTCATAACCAAATGCGGTAACGTTCACGATGGTTAAAAAGTTTTACAAATGCCGTTTATTGTGGAAAAGACCATTTTCATTTAACTCTAAACTTTTGATTAAAATTTAATATCTAAAACAATGAAAATTAAATTAAGTGACACGAGTACGTCTGAGGGTTAATGCTGAAATGCCAATTACACAGCGATTTTGCATATGGAAGTACACTGTTTTTGAATCTGCATTTCGAGAGTATAATGTAAAACTAATGTTAAGTAAAGAGGCCAAAGTTCAACAGACAAAAGACATGAAACCAAGACATTTACACTGTATTGCAATCGTACATTCCCAGTGATGATACACATCTATTTTCTAAATTCAGAAGTTCACAAAGATCTTATTTAATACATGTAAAGGCATATGGAGCCTCGGTACGTCAGCAGAGGGGGAGGCTGGGCTATCCAGAACGAATCAAAAAAGAAATCCATTGCAATGAAAGAGCTTTTGAAAAGGCGTAAATGGCAGTGGACAGCAAGACGAACGGGAGAGCTCGCCCAACACGAGAACAACAGCGCTAACGACCTGCGTTCGACACCCAAAAGCAAGAGCACCCAAGACCAAACCATCATGGCAGAACCGAACATAGGCAGCCCGGTGTGCTCTCTTAGCAATTAAACACAATTAATGTGAACATGAAGATTTGGCAAAGCACGCTACACCAACGCGTTGAGCGGGCAATGTGAGACGCAGAACGACGAGGACAGAGAGCCACACGCTGGTTCAAACGTGGCCAAAATCAGGCCATAATGGCAAAATTTAAAGTGCGCGTTCGGAAGTTTGCATGATCAAATCTTGTTCAGAAGAGATTGCAGCACAATATTTCAGAAAAATATTTTAATCGTTTTTGTCGTCCTCTCAGTCTCGTAAATTTACCGTTGCTCGATTACATCGAATTCATTGATTCTTGTTGACGATATTAGCGAAGTTAAAAAAGCGTTTAAACAATATTTTTTCTGACACTTAGAAAAACAATCCAGAAAAATATATTTTTTTTAAAGTTATTTTTTTATTTCGAAATAGAAGACACTTTTGACGAAAAGTTAAGCATATTTTTAAGAAAAAGTTATTAATAATTCTATATTTGATATGGCTGAACCTATTGAGCGTAACAGTTTTTATTTTGTAGATTTTATTTCTTTATTTTCACGCGCTTAAGAAGGCACTTCTTAAGAAGAGAAAGTTAATGTACTGTGTAATGATACGCGAAAAAACGGCGAATTTTCGGCAGAAAATCTAATTATGGAGCTCAGGTAACGAAAAAGTGCATAAATCCTGTTGCTATATTTAGAAAAAATCCTCTAACACGTGGTGTAGCCAGAATCCCTGTTTTGTGGGTCCTTAATACCGAAAACTCGATTGATAGCAAAAATTCTGTCCGTCTCAATGAGCAACGCTAGCGGATAAACCGTTCAGCCGATTTTTCTAAAGTTGATATTCCCCGACCGATTTGGCTGATGTCTCTCCCCTCGAATTTGAAAATGATATTTTAATTTTCAGAGGTACTTACATAAAGGTCTTGGGACATTTTCAAAATTTTCAAAAAAATTAAGCCATCGATTTTGATTAAATTTTGTTGTTGGATAGTATGAAGGACATTTACAGATATATAATGTAGTAAGATAATTTTATATTCGTTTAAAACTAGTTTTTCAGAAATTGAAAAAAATTAAATTTTTTCGGCGTCTTCCTACAACTATAATATTAAAGGTAGATATTTTTTATAAGAATGAAATATGTTCATTAAAAACAGATTTTCAAATAAGATCATGTTGAATTTTTTGTAACTATTGGTATGTTTAAAGTAATTGAGCGTCAAAATTAGTCACCCCCTAAAAATACTGCGCTTCTTGATCGCAATTTTAGGTGTTTTGAGGCAGTTGGATGCTACGTATGTTAGAATGTGTGTAGTATTTCACATTTCTTTGCTCGTTTCTTACATTGGAGATTTTGTTATGTGTTTAAAAAAATATTTTTTTTAGAAATTATTTATAATATTTCATATTTTGAAATAAATATGAAATAAAGATTTCTAGCTTTCATTCGCCCGCCCCAATTTACGCAGTTGGATGTACGTACGTTAGAATTTCTATGTTATTTCATGTATCATTTTATAAATTCCTTTAATAAATTGTGTTAAATGAGAAAACGAATTAATAAGCAGTCATTGCTTGTTGTTACCCACTGTCCGAACGCCGCGCGCACAGACAAAACGATAATGACTGCTCTTAGTTACCGGAAATAAAAACGAAAACGTATATACAAAGAAAGTCAGAAAGAAATGCCTCCGAATTTATTACGTATTTATTTTCCAAAGAAAAAAGGTGAAATTAATATGAATTTATTTCTCAAACTTTCTTTATAAATCATTTATCATTCAAAATATTCTCCTTTTAATTGTACAGTTTTTGTTCAACGATGTACGAGAGCGTGTATTCCCTGGCGGTAAAAATTTTTGTCCTGCTTCCGCAGCCATTGGTGCGCAGCATTCTTCAAACTTTCACCGTCTTGAAAATGATGCCCGCGCAAACTTCCTTTTAGAGGTGAGAAAAGATGAAAGTCAGAAGGAGCAAGGTCTGGGATGTACTCGTAAGGTGGGTGGGGAAGGTCCTTCCACTGAAATTCTGCAATTGTTGCAGTTGTGAGCAGAGAAGTGTGTGGCCTTGCATTATCGTGGAGAAGAATGTCCGACTGCCTTTTCGTAGCACGAACTCTCCGGAAGCGACCTAAGCTTCTTTGACGTTTCGACGTATCGATTGGAGTTAATTGTTGTTCCCTGCTCCAAAACGTCCAAAAGAATCACTCCCTCTTCATCACAGAACCCAGTAGTCATAACCTTCCCACTGCACTTTTGTGTTTCTTTTTTCGGGGTGCACTTTTGGGTTTCTTTTTTCGGGGTGATGTGGAGTGGCGCCATTCCAAGGACTGTCTCTTTGTGTCTGGTTCAAAAAAATGAATCTATGTTTCAATTCATGTTTCAATCTATGTGTCATCTGTTACAATTTTTGATAAGAACTGTTGACTTTCAATCTCATAACGATGCAAGAAATCATCGGCTATTGTTTTCCTTGCATCTTTATTGGAACGTGTAAGTGTTTTGGGTACCCAACGAGCACAAACTTGTGAATAACCCAAATGTTCAATGATAGCCATTACATTATCTTTTCCTATTGAAATTAAAGAACACAATTCACTCGTGGTTACCCCGCGATTTTCTCGAATGACGTCATCGACGCGCTGGATATTGTCCGCAGTCACCGCTGTGTGGACGACCGCTCTCCGGTGCATCTGCTACGTCAAGTCGTATTTCGTCTCTGACATCTATGCAGCGTCGACACCACCGCCGAACAATGCGAACATCCTCTATAGCATCCGGTAAAACTTTTTTAAACGTTCGTGGATGCAAATAGGCGACTGGCCTTCCGAATTCAAGAACTAATGCCTCTAAAAGAAGAGACTAAGATTTAATTACAGCACACTGCTTTAACAGCACATCGATGGTAGCCATTTTGCATGAAAGTACAGTGGTATAAACGTTTGTTTTCAAACGCTATCATTATCGTATTATTTATTATCTTTTAAATATTTTACTTTCTTGCATTCTGCGCATTTTTCGCACCAAATGTTCTACGATTTCAACTGAGTTTTACAAAAAATAATTCGGATAAAAAATTGTGATATAAATAGTATTACATAACATTACTACAGACGATAAAGTACGTGCTGTTTTAGCACCTCTGGTTGTCCTAAGTATCCTGCTTCAAATAAGTTTTTATTTATAAAATAGAATGACCTTAAGCAGAAGAACAAACATGTACCAGCACATATCTGTATCTTTTCGTTTTATGTCCACTTTCCTGCAATTCTACGAAGCAAGATATAACACAAGCTCTCCCGTAGGTGACTTCGACGCCATGGGGAATTAATTTGTATGAATATTTTTTCGATTTCTCCCCCTCTGATATTTTTAATTGATTGACATAAATACACACACGGTCTTTACAAATTCTGCAATAAAATAGGTTATATTTATACAGTACAAAATTTCTTGCCAAAAATATAAAAAAAATGCTGTTCCAAAACTGAACATATGTGTTTATTAATTTGTAATAATTAATATTGTAATAATAATAATAATAATATTGTAATAATCTGTAATAATTAATATTGTAATAATAATAATAATAATAATAATAATAATAATAATAATTAAGTCTCCCAAAGCCCAGCCCTACGGCCGAGCAATTGAGAACTTAGCCACGTGGGAGACGGGCAACGTCAGAAAATTTGGCGGCAAACAGGGCCAAGGGGATGGCAGACACCATAGAGTATGGAGAACAAGAATTGCGTCCGTACAGGCTCGGAAGCAGTCTGCTGGGAGCGGCGCGGCGAACTTCCGGAGCACCGCTGAGAGCATGCGAGCCGTGTGCTCAGAGCTGAACAGGCGGGCCCTGATCGGGGATAACCCCGGAATATACTACAGCCGAACTAGCAAGCACATCATCTCCACTTATAGCTGACCTGCCAGTGCTTCCCAAGAAGCAATTATTCCCAGAGCTTCAACTGCGAAGCAGGCAACGCAGAAGGATGAGTGGACTATAGAATAAATTACCGGTTCTCATGCGTGAATATACACCTTACAAAATAGAGACTGCAACTCGGCTTACCGACAAAAGTTACATCAAAGATTTTCTGTCACCGTTCCTGATCTGCAAGTAGTGAGCAGAATACGACCAGCGTCAGCAATTGCTTTCGAAAAATCTCTCTCTGCACAGTTTTGGTAAGCAATCAATGAAAGAAGTGGAAAGACATGCTAAAATCTAGAACCTAGTAATCTGAGAGCAGTTGAGACATCAGCTGCTGCAAACTCAGAATGACAATGGAGCAAGCATGTCAAGAAAGTATGGAGAATAAGAGTTAGAGAAGAGGGAAATCGGCAATGAATTTGCAGTCGCCCACTCTGCGGAATTGAAGGAACTCGACCACTAACGCTATTCAAATCCAACAAAATTGCTCGAGAAATTAGCAAGACAATCAGCTTGATGAGAAGTAGTCCACACACATCTACAAACAGACCTATTTCGAAGAATCACACAGCATTTATTGTTGCTTGCGGTTGT
>BOPP01000176.1:2267584-2295114 GCA_017312745.1 Gryllus bimaculatus | reverse complement strand
CCTGGTCATCATACCTGTGTGTGGTTGACATACCGACCAGTAGATACTGTGAATAATGTAAGACATATTATTATTATTATTATTATTAATATTATTAATAATAAGTAGTGGCGGGCGATGTTTGACATATGACATCCGTTGTCGTGATGACGCACTGGGTGTGAAGATTCAGTCGGGACGCACAGCACGAGAATAAGCAGATAAACAGAATAAAATATTTAAATTATTCTGTTAAAATAGTGTGTTATCAAATGTTTTCAAAAACTGTCGTTGCTACTTTTGTTCATAATTCAATTTAAAAATTAATATAGGTAAAGAAAGAGAAGATATTACGGATCTCAACAAAACGAGCGTAGATTCTACTTCCCGATCAATACGATAGTTTAATTTTCGTACGTTAAATAAATCAATCAATGTACTCAAAACCCCCTTAAATAATATTTCTCTGTAATAGATTTATTTTTATTTTACCCGAGTTTTCTTTTTAAAACAGTAGGTTTTAATTTCATTACAGTATTTGTAATCAGCAACATGGAAAATACTACCGTATTTCCATATTTCTACGCATATTCGCTAATTCTTTTACAGTTAGTGTGCCACTTTGAAATTTGAAATTTCATTATGATACTCGAAGTATAACATTTCGACAACCCTGCAAACGTATATTTTTATCCATTTTCGTTTGTTTTAATGAGTCGATAAGCCATTTTCAACTCGCCATTTTGAATTTCGAATTTTCATTATGATATTCGAATTGAGCGAACCCAAAAAAATCCATGTTATCTTTTTCTCGCAACAAGACTAACTGACATACTTCGCTGACGAATCACACAAGACACGTGACCAGATCTCGGAAAGGATAACGCCAGCAGCTACTCATGGACAGAGAACGCCAGAGTAGAGAGGTGGGTGAGCCCCCGCGTAATAATGCTACAACTGACAGAGATATGCGCACTGAATTAGATTACAGATTTGGCACTTCGTTTCAGACTAGAAAATCGACGAGTTAAATAATTACAACGCTATGACTTTGTAATTGCAGGCGGCAGAAGTTTACTCAACCATTCGTAATAGGGTAGACGTTTATTAGACAAAAACATTTAAAACTGTCTTAGTAAGACCTTAGGTTGAAGCTTTGTTTGTCCTCCGTTGACACCCCGTATTGTACAGATGTAAACATGTATATTCAGCAAAACCTGTTTTATCACGTCACAAATGATTGAGGTAAACATTTGCCATTAATTGAGGTGGCCACTTAATGAAGGTGATATTACTGCAAGCTTAAATGAAATCCAATTGAGCTAATTTCTAAGAAATACTGTTCTTTTTAACATTTTTAATATCCATACATGACAAAGTGCAATTTAAACAAAGCAATTAAGGTCACTTGCTTCCCCTTGGCTAAAATGTTTGACATGACACTCATTCCAGAAAATCACTTTCCGACCTCACAGAATCCAACAAAGACTATAAGACGCAATCGTGTATAAATTTCACAGGTGCGCCGTCTGACGCAAGATTTTAACACCTTCAGATCAGTTTTGCGCACACGACATCCTCCACGAGCCTTAACAGATTCTCACAGAAGGAAAGAACGAGCAATCAAACTAAAGGAATGCTTTGCAAAGGTCGAACCGAACGCGTTGTTCCATTAAGATATATTTATTAAACACATCTGTGTTTACCAAAATAAGAAATTAACCCTCCTGCCTGAGATCGGCCTTTTTGGCCTTAAGCCGCCATCCTGATTGAGGTTTTACTGAGTTTACTCAATCGCTTGAGACGCATCCCGGGATGGTCCCTTGTTTGCAGTCCCAGATATAATGTATACATCGTTGGCTTACGGATGGGAGAGGTTGGGTTGGATTTTCAAGTTTTGGGAATATTCTAATTGGTAAACATATTCTAAATTTTCATAATTTCTATTTTTCTAGTACGACGTTCAAATGAAAACCATTCCTAAAATTGAATTGAAAGTATCCATGTTTTTAATTCTTTTTTACTTAATTTAATAACAATAGTTTTAGAATACATTCTCATATTATTATTAATAATATTGTTATTATTATTAGGAAATACAAGTTTTATCATTAAGAAATACATTATCTTGCAATATTTTCCATTCTCTTCAGACATGAACTCTTGACTCTGTGTGTTTTCGCTCGTATGCTGACATTATTCCTTCCCTTTCTAGTTTTTTAGGGGTAATTCAAAAACTCGTACGCAATCTTAGCTTCTTTAAAACCTCTTAGAAATAATTAGAAGTACTTATTAACCTTTCACTAACTTAAACTAGCTCTTCCCAATTATCTACTGTACATAACTTGCTGCCAAACTATAATTTCTCAAAATTTGAGTAAAATCTCGTACCGTTCAATCTAATATGATGATTAATTTTAATACATCGCTAACTTGAACTAAATAAATAAATTTAATCTCAGAAATGCGGTGAGAGCATTCCCTTCTCTATGAACTCCTTCCTGCCTCGCTTTTATTCCTCTATTAAACGTGAGAAACCCCCTCATCCAAATTGCGTACGTATTTCTCTTTGAATGGCTTTCTTTTCATGAACTATTGAATTTATTTATTTATTTATTTTTTGAAAGTGGTCAGTAGGAAGAGGAGGCTAAATGGCTTGAGTCTCGCCAGCAATAAAGACCTTTATTCATTTTTATTTATTCTATTTATCAGCGACTCTGGACTTTGGATGTTACTTTTAGAAGTAATCTGACAACACTTCATGTCCCAGAAAGACTAATGATCCTAGTAGTTGACGAGCCAAATCTCTTATCGTCGAAGACATCAAAAAAACTCCATTACGTTGCCGCTTCTTTTTAAATACAGTTCAACATCGTTTGAAAAGACTGCTTAATGAAAAAAAATCTAGAAATGTGCCTAGCCGTTGGCATCTGAAGAAAGGGAATATGTATACAACATTACCACAATACAATATCGTTATTGGAGTTGACAGCTTAGTGGAAAGGGGAAACGGACGAACGGTCGTACTGCCACATAGACAAACGGACAGATCGACGGGCAAACAAACGGAAAGACAGAGACGGAAAGACAGAGACGGAAAGACAGAGACGGAAAGACAGAGACGGAAAGACAGAGACGGAAAGACAGAGACGGAAAGACAGAGACGGAAAGACTGTTGTTTACAGTTTACAAAAGAAATTAATGTGAAGTTGTTCAGAAAGAAGAATTAACATATAAATAAAAAAGTACTCAATTTACATAATTCAACTGCTTCAACTAGTTACAGCAATTTTATTTATTTTGTACATAATGAAAGATATATCACACACATGTGTTCTAAAATGAGAAAGGAAATGGCTGGGTAAAAGCAGGTGGAGTCCATAGAAGTTTTGGAGATATCCACCAGAAAATTGAAGATACAAACTATGATTACAACAGATTTCTCAGAATTACAATAATTCTTGGAATTTATTGGTTATTAATAAGAAGTATTTTGAAAGGGAAGTCTTGCTTCATTTCATAACAAGGATAATACGTTTTTAACAATTAAAATTCTCTTCAATTTTTCAAATGCAAACTGAAGTGAAAAATTAGTATAAAAAGACGAAATTCCCAAGACCAAGAGGAGAGAAGACAAAAGAAGGAAAAGACACAGAAAAGGGGGGCACATGAAAAAGACAAGAAATGAAATGATATTTATCAGCAAAACTGTTGAATTGAATCATTTTTAATAAATATACTGGTACTTACAATATTTCCAGATTACTGAGACCCCTCAGAGCTAGTTCATCAATACAGGTTATCTGGTTGTTATCAAGTTGTCTGAAAACAAAAACAAAGTCTTACTGCATCATTTACTTCAATTCATTACAAGGGTGTAACAGAATGTACATATACACTGTACTCAAACGAACTTCGCACATGCAACGTGAAAGTGCATCTATAGAAAGGCAAAAATTTGAAATTCTTTTGTCATCGTTATTTTTTAGTAAACACGTGTTGTTGAGGCTGCGAAATATTGCTTAGATGAGTTGAGAGAGCAATAGTAGAAACTGCAACGAGAACTTCTTTGCATCGCCTTCTGAGTTCTCAAAAGATGAGAGTTGTGGAAAAAAGCGACACTTAATTGACAAAGATTATTACTTTGCCAAAAGAATAAATGAGTGTAGATGAGATGGTCATGGTTATCTCTCTAGTTACGAATTTTATGTCATTCTTGCTTTCTGCTTTTTTTCTCCGCGTCTTAGCACTCGTTCAAAGAAACTACACGATAATTGCTGGTTGCCAATATATCACAAGCTTTCAATGCGGCAATTTTCAAATCGATATGGCATAATATTCTGGGGAAATACATATTATAACTCCCGGACTTTTAGATTACAAAAAAGAATTGTACGAATAAAAAGCAAATCCCACCCACGTGATTCGAGTAAGCATCTCTTTATTAATCTAGGTATTTTACCATTACCTTGTCTCTTCATATATGAATCTGTGTTTTTTGTCAAAAATGACGTATTAAAGGCGGAAATATATTTTCAGTAAACACCGTTGCCTATAACTACAACACTCGACGTAGTAATCATATTCATCAGGCGGCAGTATCAACAGCTCACTACAAAAAAATCACATTTGATACATGTACATTATTTTACACCTTGCCAAAAGTTATTAAACGATTAAATTAGATACAAAAGTTAAAGTCCCAAGTAAAATCTCTTCTGTTGCACAACAGTTTATATACAATTAGAGACTATACCGAGCATCCAAAAGGAAAGTAATATTAATTTTAACCACATTTAATGTATTATTTTCCATTTGGATTGTATAATTCTAAAGAACCTATAACTAGTATGGTACTTCAGCTTCTGTGTCAATGGCCCCCATCTCGATCAGGGATTACCTGATACTTGAGCAAATGCTGATATGGCCCCTTGTTTTGCTTCTGGACATAAATGTAACTTCGATTTAACTTCTCCCCTTATCACGTCACACACAGTTATTAACGGTCTGTGACGTAAATAAGTGAATAAATAAAACGAGAAGAAAATTGAAAATGAATTAAGGATTGCAATTGAATAAATATGTCTCTTTCGGAACCTTTTTCGTTTATACTCTTGTGAGAATTTTTTTCAGATAAGTGGTGATACATATCTTTCCAGTGTCGGAAGAAGAATTTATCAAGTGGTTGGATTTCTCCTGTAGTTCCGGGAGGTATCTGGAGGTATCTCTAATTCAGATGTCTTACCTGGAAGACACTGGATGTGTTATTCACCAACTTTCATCATCGCATTTCGCGTTCAAATCCACTTTCCTCTGTATTGTACACAGAAGACAGTGAGCAATGTGAAAATCACTCTTTGGCATTTTCGAGAAATTCATCTGCATCCACATTCAATTTTTTCGTCGTTTACACGAGTGCGTGATAAAAGTTTTGTTATTTTACTGCTCTCAATTTTATGTGTTTTTTAAAACGATTGATCCAGGTGTGACGGGTGGAAAATTTCGTATTTTCGTTGCAAGTTGTGAAATTTCCACGGTTCACTGTCATCATCATTCACATTTTGATTTGTTCTTCTGTCAAGTTCAAATCGAGACCAAAGTTTCTCATTTATATTTTTTGTTTGTGTTCTCGTGGATTTGCTGTCATGTTTTCCACTTGCATCTCCCATAAATATAGTTGTCGCTCTGACGTCAAGCTGAGAAAATTTCTACGAACATGTGATATTCAATATCATTTTTTACCGCCCTCTTTCAACCACAATTCCACGGTTACTTTTCTTGTAGCTAATGCTAACATCTTCATTTGTATTTTTCACAGGGCTTAGATAATAAACTGATCCGGAGGATTTGCAGGGTGACTGACATTTAGTATCTTTAGTTTCCGGGGATTCGGTTCTGATTCTTGCAAACACATGCCCATATCACCCGCGGTAGAAGTATGCTCATTGCAGTCTGTATCACTGCCACTATCACTTGATTCACAAACACTTCCTTCACATACATCGAGGGTTCATTCCTCATTACGCTCCACTCCTGTGCTATTATTTTTTATCAATTCAATAATCAATGATCAATGATGCATTGACCTATGTCTCGTTCTTTTTCATTTACACTTCCCTAATCTATGTCACGAAAGTAACTCAATATGATCTCGACTAAGTTAACGGAATTTAAAACAACTTGCTCTGTGGCCATTGCAGATGTTCTTTCTTCCGTACCATGGAAAGATGAGCTGGGCGCTAACCTACGCAGCCCTAGTTTATTGCAGGGCCGCAGACGGAGCCGGAAACAGAAGTGCTTCAAATAGGGGTAGAGTGAACTCCGGAGTCTTGGAAGACACTCAATCTCAGGGAAGAAAACCCTTAAAGAAAATTACCTGATACTTCTGGAAGGGGGTAGAGGCATGGGGCCAGCACCCCATACTAGGAAAATAAAAATAAGCCGCTCAAACAATCAATGAAAATGAGCCTCGGATTAACTCACGACGTCGACAAAGGTAAAGAAAATGGTCTATGAATTTTGGATGCTGGAAGGTTAAAGGTTTAAGCACTAAATTAAACGAAGTTTTTAACGCAATAGAGGAGTTTAACAAGGATATAATAGTGTTGAAGGGAAATGGAAATGAAAGGAAAGGAAATTATGATCACCTTTTTAGTGGAGTGGGAAAAGAAAAGCGTGCAAGAGCAGGAGTGTCCATAGCTGTATATAAAAGATTTGAGAAAAATATTCATAGCTGGGAAGCAATTGATGAGAGAATAGCATGTCTCAAACTTGTACTACGAGGACACAATGTTTTTATTATAGGATTTTATGATCCAACAGACGATGCAAGTGTTGCAGAAAAAGATATATTTTTAGAGAAACTGACTATGCTGCTGGATTCTATTGGAAATCGCAAAGAAGTGGGGCTTCTAGGTGATTTTAATGGAAGAGTTGGAAAACGAATGGCGCACAATGTTGTGGGGCTATATGGTGAAAATGTATTAAATGACAACGGAGAAAGACTTATAGAGACATGTGAACTGTATGACCTTAAAATATTGAATGACTATTTTCCACATAAAGAAATACATAAATTCACGTGGACCCAACCCACTAGAAATATGCAATCAATAATTGACTACATAATTACTAAACAACAGTCATCAATAAAGTGGAGCGATGTTCTGGTTCAAAGAGGTGCTTCCTGTGGATCAGATCACTACTTACTAAAAGGGAAAGCTTACCTTATGTATAAACCGTACTTCAAGAGTTACGTTAACACAAAACCAAGTACAAAAGGTGGAAAAATAGAGTCAGATGTGGCCGAAATACAATATTGAGAGCCTTTAAGATGATTCCATCGCATTTTTGTACAAATTGCTCATGGCAGAAAAATTAAAGTACATCCCAATAGGAAATACTAAAGAAAAATACCAATTTTTAGAAAAATGCACTCATAAAACCGCTAAAGAAGCTTTGGGAGAGAAGGGAAAATATGAATATAAACAAAAATACTTGTGGACAGAATACATAAAGAACCTGGTCGAAAAGTTATATTTGAGATGGCTTTCCACAAAGGATTTAGAAGACAGAAGTGAATACAACAGAATGAAATATTTGGTCAAGAAAGAAGTGAAGAAAGCAAAAAAAAATGTATTCTGGGAACAAAAATGTGACAGCTAAATTTCAGGGAATAAATTATGAACCACTGCACGTAAATTGGATCACACCAGATGTGACTTTGGAAAAGTTAAAAAAAAGAGTTAAGAAAAATAATAAAGCACCTTGGCCTGGAGGTATATCCATAGAGCTGGTTAAACATTATCTTATTGCAGGTTTGGAATTAATTACTGAAATATTGAATGGCATTTTTAGAGGTAAAATACCTTAAATATATGGAAATTAGCCTATATAAATTCAATTTACAACTGACTGTATGGACATGTGCTAAAGAATAGAATTGAAATGCAAGCATCAGACTTAGAAGAGCAAAGTAGTTTTAGACCAGGAAGATCGTGTATTGACAATAGTTTCTGTCTCAAACAACTGATCGAAAAAACAATTAAGTGAGGATAAGAACATTATATAATTTTCATTGATCTCAAAAAGGCATATGATAATGTACCAGTAAAAGAAGTATGGGGGGGGGGCAATGGAAGAAAAGGGAATATCAACAACATACATAAATTCAGTCAAACAACTTTATAAAGATAACAAAAGTGGGAAAACTTCTATCAGACAACTTCCCAGTAAATAAAGGATTACGGCAATACCACCAACCCTGTTTAAGACATACATTGATAAAGCCCTAAAAGAATAGAAAATAAAGCGCAGAAGCATGGGTGTGAAAATAGGTGATGAAACATTGTTTAGTCTACTATTTGCAGCCGACCACGTGATAATGTCTGAAGATGAAGATGATGTAACGTTTATGTTCAGAAAATTAGTAGAAGAGAATGGAAAATGGGGGATGGAAATAAATTTACAAAAAAACAACAACTGAATATATGGTGGTGGGAGGTATGCACCATGATTTAGAGACTAGTATAGGAATAAAGGAAAAACACAATATAAGTAGTTGGGAGTCACACTAACAGCATATGGTAGAGACGAACAGGATGTGAAAAATAAAAATATAAGAGGAAAAATAGCCACAAGACAGTTGAATCCAGTGTTATGGAACTCAATTATTTCGATGAAGACAAAAAAACGCATATACAGCTCCTTCATGGAGAGTACTACACTCTATGGGGCGGAAGTCTGGACACTACCAAACAAATTGAAAGACAAATTTGAATCAACAGAAATAATGTTCTGGTGAAGATGTTGTAAACTTTCTCTGATAGATAAAATAAGAACTGATGAAATAAGAAATAAAATGAAAGTGCAAACAACCTTGAACGAGGCGATCGAAATGAAACAACTAAAATGGTATGGATATGTGAGAAGGTCGAAATCGGATAGACTTCCTCAAAAAGTTTGGGAGTGGATACCAAAACGAAGATACAGGGGAAGACCGAGAAGAACATGGAACATGGCAACAATAACTGAAGCCATGGAAAAAAGAGAAAAGAAGGAAAACGATCTATGGGATTAAGAGTTATGGAAATTGGGATGTGGAAAACGGCCAAGGCTGTAAAAAAACCGCTAAATAGATATTGATAGTGCTTTGCGTGTGTCATAAAAATTTCGAGGGGTGTTTCGACGTGAAGGTTCTGTTACTTCCCTTGTGAGATATTCGAAGGGTGGCGTCGAATTTGAATTAATTTGGCTGTCCATACCAACACGTTTAATTCGATTTAATTTCTTCTTTGAGCATATATTAACGAGTATTAACCCGTAACCACAGGCGTACTGTCAGGAAGACAACGAATTTTCAAGGTAATGTTTCAATCATTTTCCGCTGTATGGTGATACTGCCGTTCTCGCTATCTTGATTTCACATCGCACCATAATCGTCACAGTTTCCTGTGGGGATTCAACTGAAGAGGATCGTAACACACTGAACATATGGAGTGGTATCGTAGTCTGCATGCCTGTGTTAGTGATCCGTTAAGTGCCCTATGTTAGCCACGCACATTTTCTAAAAACATTTTTGTTTTTAATTTATTTAATGTCTACACTTTTGTTTATTTAATTATGTAAAAAGAAGTGTTAAGTCAATCCCTTCGTTAGAATTTAAAAAAAAAAGTACGATAACTTATTGCAGCAGAGCTGAAACTGCAATTGTTTACATTTGAACAATTTTGTCATGCTAAAGTCCGAAATAAAAAAAAAAAAAAATTGTATTGCATTTCATGAAGAAATACTTATCTATCAGAAATAGTCCTTGTTACAAAGTTTCA
Source organism: Gryllus bimaculatus (assembly GCA_017312745.1). Classification (NCBI taxonomy): domain Eukaryota; kingdom Metazoa; phylum Arthropoda; class Insecta; order Orthoptera; family Gryllidae; genus Gryllus; species Gryllus bimaculatus. The sequence continues at coordinate 2,285,308 of BOPP01000176.1, read as the reverse complement.
TTACTTGGTTTTTGAAAATTATTTATTTACAGCGGAGTCTCTCTGTCCACATTAGTGCAACTAAAATCCCTGCCTGTAGTTAAGGCCCAATAATAACTTTGCTCTTTTGTAATTCTACATTATTAAGATTTTGTACAGTTGCAGACAAATAAAATGGGTGAAAGCCAAATTCTAAGTACTAGTCTTTCTGCACATTCTATAAGCACTGTAGATAGTTAACTATAACAAGACAACATTATCAACCAACTGCCAACGACTGAGCTGCTGTTACGCTAATTTTTCCCAGATTTCCCCCAATCATGATCTCTAACATGACCGTTTCCTATGATAGGCGAGTTTATCCTAAAGATTAAGAATATTGGCGCAGAAGACACAGGGGGGGAGTCGCATTGCTTCGTAGTGCAAACCATTCGATTGCCTACAAGAGTTATCTCAATAAAGATAATATCATACACTACGTCACAAAATGTTCAGCACATGCAAAATAATTAGTGAAGCTCTAAACAGTCAAGGGAAATTTGCTGTAGTCGATGCAAGAATACAAACAACTTATTATTTTTCAAGATTCACTCCCTCAGAATAAGCACCACATAATTACGGATTTTAATTTTACTAAGCGACTAATAAACATCACCAGTAAAATATTGCTCTATAGAAAAAAATCTCGCAGTTTAAAATTCACAGCAACTAGCTATTGCTCCAGACTTACTTATAGCTATGTGTATTCTGCTTTCCCCTTTCTCAGATGCAAAGGCTAACTATCTAATGGTGCACCAGAATGACAGAGATATTCTCGTATTTGTTAGTCTCTTGATACGTGTAGTCTGAGTTAGCTTTTTGTTTTTCCCCCTCCTCTTCCCAGGAACTACCTAAAGTCAAATAGCATTGTTTAACGCAATTGGCTTGTTACTGCTTAAGCTTCAGTCATTTAATAAGTCTAAACATTTACACAAAAAATATATTTTTGTCTCCATCACTTTTCTCTACAGAATCGGTCGAGGAAAGACATGATTTGTGAAACACCTATTGACATAATTGTCAGAACACACCATAATTCTTAAAATTGAGCGTGTTTCCATACCAGAATCTGCCCTGAAGAAAATACTTCCGAGGACTTCTGGAGGAAAGAAACTTGCTGCTGCTTCTTTCCATCTTGCAAATACAGGTAGAAGTGCTCAGCTGAAAAAATTTCCTTATTTCTTTCACCTTTAAGTGTGTATAAACCTTGAACATGTGAATATGTCATTCTTTGTGCAGAATTGACGTTTGTTTTCCTGAAATTGGCCCGTTTACATGTTTCCTCTAGATGGTAATTTTTTTGCTTATTGTTGTGGGAAATTTTATTCTCTTTTTTCTCCAACAATTTCACAGAATTACTCAAATGTCAAATGATTTGTATTGTGTGTTGTAGTTACAATGTTTTCATTACCCGCATTTGATGCAATGTCACTGTACATCCACCCTAGACATTTAATGAAATCAATGCGCTCAGGGCTCTAAAGAACAAGGCTACAAGCTGCAAAACCATTTTGTAAAGTTTATGACTTTATTGCGCGCACTATTACTCTAACACTGGAGCGAAGTCTTTTCTAGAGAGAGCCTCAGAAGGATGTTCTCGACGCCATGTTAGCACTCCTTTCTTACACGCACTCTTGATTGGTTGAAGAGTTCTTGTGGCGTTCGGATGCAGCGCTAATAAAATTATTTGTAATTCAGAACAGAGCTCACTCGTCTGAAAAGTAAAGTGACTTTTGAGACCATCCAAGAAAAGAAATGACAGATTTCTTAGTAAAGAACATCCCAAACCAAAAGATTGCAAACTGCGTTCACTTGAAGGATCTCAATTACATCAGTAACATACACAACGGATTTAATTGTTCACTGTGAGAACTTTGTCTTCAGAGCGTCTTTGTGCCTCAAAATCGATGTAATTTAATATTCTGAAATGGTTTTAATATTTTTTACGTTGTTTTTCTTTGTTTTTAGGGCATTTTAAAAACCTTTTTATAGCATTTTATTGATAGTTTTTTGGCGATGTTTTAGGTCATACAAATTTGCCCCCTAGTGATAACATTGAACCCCAGAACGTTTATTGAAAGAGAATGGGCATATTCAGATTTCAGCGTTGGGTAGAGTGCCCATCTCTGTATTTCTAAATCTATCTTCTCGCTTAACAAGGCAAACAATGTTCGAAAATTCAATATTAACATTCCAGCAGTGCATAAAAAAAGTTCCTCAAATTACAGTGGTGGGCACTCTATATCTATCATTGTACTGCACATCAGAAATATTTACAGTTAGGGTCAGTAGCTGATTTTTGCTTATGGTCTGCTCTGAAAAAATGAAATCATACATGAAAACGAAGATTATAAACCTGGCAACACTACGCATAGAGTGGATTGCAAAAAAAGAGATGAATTGACTTAAATTCTTAATAACTGGACACACCGCCGATAACGAATCTACAACGTTTCGATGCACAGACGACACGTAGAGCTCACTACGACCTATTACGTGTACCTACGGTCATTGCAGGGCCACATGAAATTCATATTCGAGGGTTCAAACGTAGAGACACACACGACACAGAGATTACATGCAGAGAGATTTTATTAATATCTTGTTATTACTCCCCTTACAGTTGTTGTGTCCATCACTATACTGTTACCCACGATCGTACCGCTTACCCTATATTGGCAGAACCTGTTGGATTATGAAGAATATATTCAAAACTGATCACCGTTCGGTCAAATTGGCACAGGGATATTGAAATACAATGGCTACACTTTAAAATTCGAAGAAACAATTATAACTAAAAGATTAAAATTGATTATATACGGGAAAATTACAATAATACTACGACACAATTTCGAGGAGATGAATTTATGAATAATTTGAGCTTACCCAACATCCCCAAAATAAATAATATTCTTAAAAAAGAACTTTCGACTAAATGCAATTTCAAACTAGTAAATAGAGCGTTAAATAAGAGCCATATAGTAAAAAATTTTGAAGATATTAAAAGGACATTAGAAATGAATAACTTTTTTATCAAATAAATTCTATATATTATAACAGATCACACATTGGTCAAACTAAACGCAAGTTAAACGCAAAACAACTTAAACACAAAAGAAACATAACAGACCTAAAATGTAGACAAAAATCTCTAACGCGACACTGAATTACAACTTACCATAATGTGAATTTCCAAGAAATAAACATTTTAGAGAGCGAACATTTCTTGTACCCTAGATTAAGACGAAAAAACCCTATATATAAAAACTTCTTGTTTAAATTCACAGGTGGAATCAAATAAATTTATCAATTTATACAATGAATTATTCTCACATTTCAACTTTTTCTCACATTTAAGATATGTTTCCCAAAATTAAGATATTTCTCTAATTTTCTTTCTTCTTGATTTTATAATATCCCTCTCAATCTCTATCAATATCCATTCATAGTCCTACGATAACATTTTATCAAGATGCGTTCCCTCGTGTACATTAGTTAAAATTCTATCTAGCAACTGTTTAAAGTTCTATATTATTTGTTTTTACCATTAAGACTGACGATGGAAATAATTAATTTCCGAAACGTTGCTGTATTTATGTATCACATGTATTGATAGAAGGCAGTGATTTGTGTTAATGTTCTGTCTTTGAATTGAAGGCTGTTCAGTCTGACTAATTTGGAAAAAACACAGAGAGAAAAATAATCTTTAAAAAAAGTTTTACTGTTAAAATAATTTATTTTTACTTATTTACTTATAAATTGAGGGGGGGGGTCGCAAGCATTATGTAATTTAGGAAGGTTCAAGTGGATGAGAGGGGGTATTCAAAATGCTGCAAATTTGCGTTTTGTAATTTATGGACGACCCGTAAGAAGAAAATTTGTTGCCATGTAATGTAAATGTCTTACTGAATCTAAGGTCATTAGCGCCCGTGTCATATTATCTTAAGAAAATACATCCACTGTGACAGTGGTCATCTAACCTCATTCTAAAATACAAAGTAAAATGCTTAAAAACTAAGTGTATAATAATGAATAACTAGTAATCAAATGAAAGCTCTCACAGAAAAATTCCCAGGTGAACACTATTAAAATTAAATAAATAAAACGTGTTAATTAGCACGAGTACCGTCTCAAACTTACGTTATCAATTCAATTTTCCAAGAAGAAGATAAAAAAATTGAAAAACGATTCGTCGTTACCATATACTAACTCTTCTATAGAGCCGCTGAAGCGATGTATTTCCTGGCAAACGTTTATCGGAGTGCACTCCAGTTCAAGACCTATCAAAATATTTTTATTTAAACATCGCCTTTTAAACATAACAAAACGAAATTTTAAATTATTGGCCAATATCTCTTTTTCTCTTTTCTGAAAAACATTAGAGAAACGTTTCTCTACGAGGACGGAAACATTTCTCAGTAAAAACGAGGCGTTTTCAGACACTCCACATGGATTTAGAAAATTAAAATGTACTGAAAATGCCATTTTCGTCTTTTCTTAAAGACCCTGATTTATCAGTGGATCAAAATGAAGAACCTATTGGAATATTTAATATTTTTAATTCCAGTATGCAATCCACAAATGTACACAGACGAAGCAGATACCTGAAAATCGAGGCAGGCGGCGAAGAACGCCCCTACGAATGAATGGACGAATCTGCTTAGAAATTCAGAAGGATCCATTCCTGTCAGCACCTTGTTTGAAACAAAATAATGCTCAGGGTTATGGTGTTGAATTATCTACTTCAACTGTTCAGGAAGATTACGAGTTTCACATCTTAATGGACGAATAGCAAAAACAAAACTTGTCAAAACGAAATATTGCGAAACGACAAACTTTTGCAAAAAGACCGAAGGAAAAGGATAATTCTAGGCGGTACAATGTCCTCTTTCGGACGAACCCAAGAAAATAGCTTTTAATCTGATAGAAAGGTGAACGAGCAACGCCCTCCAAACCAGGAAAACAATCCCAAGTACGCTTAAACAACCGTGAATCATGGAGGTGGTAGAGTAATTGTGTAAGGGGTGTTTATTGCTGTATGGTATGGGAAAGTTGTTCCGTATAAAGGAATCACGAACGCGGAGATATACACACAAATATTAATGTCAACTGTGTTCCTTATGCTCGTGAGGAAATACCTTTCGTCTCGTTTATGCAAGACAAAGACCAAAAACATACCGCAAAGTTAGTGAAGTCATTTCTTGAGAAGGAAAACGTGAGATGTTTGGATTGGCCACTACAGTTCCCAGATATAAATCAAATTGAAGATTTGTGGGAAAGTGTTGATAGAAGGATACAGCCGTTATGTGAGCTTATTGGGAAGAAGAAGCCGGGCTGTACTAAAAAATAAGGGATATCCTACTAACTACAAACCCATTCAAGAGAGGCAAATGCTTTTTTTCTTCATTGCTCTTTTTTCCAAGACGTTATACGAGGTGGCTCATCTATTAACTTCTCAGACATACTTATTGTACATTTTTAATTATTTGTAAAATAATTTAGGTCTGAATGCAATGTAAAGGTTTATTTATCTATACCATATTGAGTACAAAGTAAAAGATATGTTATTTATTTATAAAAATATTATTTGCAAAACTAAACCCTTAATTTCTTTATCATGGCATGGTGGCTCCATTCTACTGACAGCCCAGTGGCTGTACCTATTAGAAACGGAAGAACAGTTCTTTTGCTGAGGACAAATTTCAAATTGGGAAATACTGTTTCAATGCATTTTTGCATTTCCAACCGGCAATAGCTGTCGCAATTGAAAATGAAACAATCGATTAGGATGATGTTAATGTAACAAATTTTCTGGTTCTCTCAACTTAGTTAAACCTCTAATTGAATATCCGTAGAACTGAATTACTAATAAGTTAAGTTCATTATGGTACGCGAACATAATTCTTTCAAATTCGGACAAATTTCATGTATTTTGCAAATGTATATTTCTAATTGAGATACTACTTAAAACGTGATATGAATTATAAGCAAATGCCATCGACATAATTCCTGCAAGCCTCTCATCATCGAAATTAAATCTTACCATTGCCTAGCTAATCTATTTACAAATCTATAATATTTGTAAAAACTGACGGTAGGAACATGATTTAGGACAATACTGATATTGATAATTAAAACATTCGTCGTAGAATCCACACAGATCGGGTGTCAGTGTCATCATCTCACAGCAAGAAATCCAAATACATTTCTTACGACACATTGCCAAATGACATTAAACAAAATCGATACACAACGGGATTAGCCGGGTAAGGCGATGGTAAAAAGTGCCCCCAAACCAAATCGAAATTCGCGATGCTCATATGAAAGAGAATAGAAAATGTAGTTTCGCAAAAACTCTTACTCCTAGGGCAATCTGTTGCAGAGATACGAGAAAGAAATTTTTCGTGTTTTACCTTTTCTCAACTTCTATTACACGTACCAGGCTGAAAAATAATTGCATTTGAAGTTGGTTTTTTCAACGAATTTTGACGCTAAATTGAAACAAAAACATTTTTTTTAAAATTGATTTTTAACATAACGTTGGAGTACTGTCTCAGTTTGTCTCTCTTGAATGTGTCTTATCACATCTAAAACATATCTTTTTTTAGATTTTTAAACAATGTGGACGGTAGTGAAAAAAGTAAAACCCATTTTATTAGTTTAAACATTTGAAATTCGCGCCAAAATGTGATTGGAAAAAACGTTTTTACTCAAATTTAACATATTCAATTACGACATACGAACTCGAAATCTTATAGGGGTTACATCGATTTTGTACCAAACTCAATCGAAATATCCATGGTGGAAAGAGATGGGTGGTCCTTTGCGCATCAGACTTTAGCCAATGAGCCTACAGGCACAAGTTTGCCTCAATATTTGCGGGAATATCACAAGTCATTGAAACAGAAACATAGAAACACTTTTTTTAAAAGAATTGTATATTTTCTTTCAATTACACCTTCGTCGTGTTATTTTTAATTGGTCACCGTTAAAAATTGTCACTTTATTCCATTTTTAAAATGTTTCTCAACACTTCTTGCTCTCAATGGAACAGTGTGGCCAACGTCTGGTCTAGCCTTCCAACCGAAGTGCACGTGTCATGGTCACGTGTTTCGTGACACAAACGAAGTGCGCAGAGCCAGCAAATATCGGTGCCCCCGAGGAGCCCATCCATCTCTTTCGCCACGAGAACGTCGAGAGTGAAACGATATTGTTAACTCGCAAGCCGAAGTGGCACCCTGGGATGCTACTCCCACATAGCTGCGATCATTTATTATTTGGAACACTCGTTACTTGGCGAAAATTGTTAAATCAGAACCTACTCAGAAATTTTTAGTAGACTGTTTATAAACGAACTCGTGACCCCAGACATTCAAGAAGACAGCGACAATAATTAATTGTCTATGGTTATCAAATTGTCAATGATTAATAAATCTGTAACTGAGTAATTTGATTTAAATTATAAACATGAATGATTCATATATTTAAAAACGAGTAATTTGATTTACATTGGAAACAATACATACATATAAAAACACAAGGAGTTTGATAATTTTATTTCAACAATATAAAAACTTTCTATATAAAATACAAATATTTGTCCACAAAAAGGTGCAAATCACGCTGGTAACTTTTCAATAATTTAAATACAAATTGTTTAAACATTGGTGAAAAAAACGTCATTCACATTCTGACGCGAATTTCAATTTTCTAAACTGATATAATTTGTTTTAAAAGTTTTCACTACCGTTCACATTGTTTAAAAATCTGAAATAAATGTGTTATAGATGTTATAAGACACATTCTAGAGAGAAAACTGAGACAGCACTCCAACGTTATAACGTCGAAAATCAATTTCAATTTTTTTTTCTATTTGAATTTGGCGTCAAAATTGGTTGATACACTACCTTCAAATGCAACTATTTGTCCCCGTCTCTGTATTATTTTCACCTAATACCTAAAATAGAGGCTGAGAAACAAATGAAGTAAAAGAAGTACGAATCTCTCGTATCTCTACAACAGATTGCCCTCGAGGCTGTTTTTTTGCGAAGCTAATTTTTTATTCTCTTTCATATGAGGATTGCGAGCATCGATTTGGTTTACTTTTGCGGCCTTATTAAGCTCTACCCTTTAGGTTCAAAGAAACAGCTTTTTGTTCCATAACTGTTTCTATACAATTGGAAAGATACAGAACACCAAAAAGAAAAAATACCAGCTTGATTTATAAAATTTTAGGTCACGGAACGTGACCCAAATTAATTATCCATTTAATAGAAATAGTTATATATTTATTATTTAATTTAATGATTTTTCCTGAGATTGGTACACCGTTCCGTCAGAAATCAAGCCCTGTGCATTTAGTGTGTCTGGGGAGGTAACGTCGGCTCATACGACATTTTTAAGCATATTTTTTTCTAAGAAACTAATCGGATATTCCGAATGGCCAAGCTGCTATAAGCTCTCAAAAACAGGTTTAAAAATGCTATCTAAGAAAAAATTTGCATTGTAGAAGCATAGAAACAATTCAGAAACATGTAAATTGTTTATTATTTACAAAGGAAAGAAATACATTTGCTCAGAAATAAAAATTAATCCAGAAAAAAAGACGAATTGTGTAAATTGGTTTTATTTTTATTTCTGTGTTGATTTTTCTTTCCGAACAAATATGTAAAGAATTTTTTCCAACCAAAGTTTTGAATGCTTATTGCGACGCAACCATTCGGAATAACCCAGTAGTTCATTAGCCTATATATTCTTCAAATTGTCTTAAGAGCTTATTGGCGCAGTTTCGACGTTTCCTCCCTGGACAGCTCTCTGTATATATATATATATGTATATATATATGTATATATATATGTATGTATATATATGTATGTATATATATGTATATGTATATATGTATATATATATATATGTATATATATGTATATATATGTATGTATATATATATATGTATATATATGTATATATATGTATATATATATGTATGTATATATATATGTATATATGTATATATGTGTGTGTGTGTGTGTGTAGTGGCATCACTGAATTTTAACGTTAAATTCCATTATAACACAAGTTCCCAGTTCTTGCATCATAGAGCTAAATGTGACGCATAAGCGAAGAATACGAGGTTTTCTGGTCATGATTTGGACAGCGCTACGCAGCTGGCAATCTTTTCTTCACTCTCAGCCCGCCTCCTTCCTCCCCTTGGCGTGCCCACGGTCTAGAGCACGTAGAGCACAGCCGGATTATGTTTATTTACGATTGCCGGGACCGGACAAAGGGAGTGCCGCGTTTTTTCGTACCCACCCCACGAATCCGCCCAGCCGAGCAGGAGCCTGCACCCGTGAATAGCTCTGGGGGTGAGATGAGAATTAATTCACAACAATGGAACATTTTGGAACTCCGGCAACGGCGAAGCAGCAGCGGAGCCATGTGCATTTTGTTATAAACATTTAAAAGAACAAAGATGACGATATTGGAAGCTGCCAGAAGGAACCCTTAAGGCGCCTCCTGTTATTAATCAAATTCATCTACCGCGTAGTAAGCTTAAGCCAATAGTTAGGCGAGATTATTGGAACGAGGAGCGATCTCGAGTCTTCGATAGTGAAAGACAGGAGAACAGTGGGAGGAGAAAAGTGAGGGGAGGGGTGTATAGGCGAGATATCCCGCAGGCACACATTTTATTCGGAGTTCAGAGGTGGCGGGCCTCTCAGATTTTCTGCAAGCGACTAATTTGTTTGCGAAAGTACTTGGTGGTTATCTTTTCACGGGTTACCGAAGTTACTTGGTGCCGCATTATTCGCGGCGACAGAATTAGACTTATTATTTTTATTCTCATAGACGATACTGAAGCAAATGCTCTTAATTTCGCTTACGGCGCTCAATGACTGGTAGAAACTTGTCGAAGTAGGGAGAGTTCCGTAAAATTAATTCAGAATTGAACTTTTCCGCTAAACGTTATTGAATGTCCCAAGAATTGAAAAGTAGTGAGTCGCACGAACTATGAACACTTGCCGTCTGAATGTTAAAGTGCGTGATGGCGAACATTCATTTTCGAGCCTCACGTGAACTGTGGTGGGGGCTTTCAAATCGCCCGCTTTGTTACCTGGTGCCACGTCTGGAGTCACGTCTCCGCTCGGAGACGCGGAAGCGACTGTCTGCCCTGCTGGGAGATCCCTTCGCCTGTGCGAGGCGCAAGAGTCGGGCCAACAACCATTATGGTGGTGTCACACGTCGAACCTCGCAATGGCAGTTTAAGCCCTTCAGGTGAGTAGCACTAAACAAAGTTTTGGAATATCAGAATCACAGAGATAGAATCAGTGGTTTACTGACCTATCCCGACCACGCATTGGCCCGAGCATAATCATTTCATTTTAATCATAATTAATTTTAAGAATAATATTGATTACCCTAATTTTTTGACAATGCGCTCAATAGGGTTTTTTCTTTAATCCATTGCAAATTAAAGTCTATAAATCCGAAAGAAAATTGCCACACTGAATACCTCTAATTTCATTGCAACAACGTTCATCCTCCTACCCGTCGATTGCAGGTACCCAGCTTGAACCAAGAGCTAGTCCAAGAGCAGCCAGAATCAGTCGTAATAACAATAATAAGGGGCGTGACACTATATAAGATAAATAAAACTTTGCATGGCATTAAGACAAATTATTTTACAAATAACAAAAAATTACAAAAAGTATCTCACTCAGAAGTCAAAAAAATTGAGCCACGTAGTATAGCCCTGCTTCTTATTCCCAATGACTTCACATAATGTCTCTATTCGTCTTCTGGAGTCTCAGTTGAGTACCATGCCTTTTGTATTTCTTTCCACACTTTGCAAAAGTTATTGACTTGGATTGATTTTGGATTGATTTGGTTGATTTTCTATCAACATTTTTCTACAAATTTCAATTGGATTAAACTCTTCGAACTAAGGTGGCCAATCCAAAATTGTCATTTTTTCCCTTCTCATGAATGAACTTCACTAACGTCGTGGCATGTTTTGGGTCGTTATCTAGCATAAACTTCCAGAGGAAAGGCATTTCCTCACGTACATGAGGAAACATAGTTGACATTAATATTTGTATATTTCCGCATTCATAATCCCTTTCATACGGATATTAACACACTTGTGCCGGAGCAGACTGTAGACAATTTCTCGCCGAGTTGGGCGCTCCATGGTATTAAAATCGATTATGGGGGCGCTAATATGAATTTCCCGCTGTCTGGCTAATATGAATTTCCTCACCCACCCCTTAGCCGGGAGAAAGGGACGGCTTACCGCGTGGTACTTGGGCGAGTAACGTAGGTGAGGTATATTCCCAACAGCGGTCTGAGTGGCGTGGACTGGCAATGGACTGAAACTTAACCATGGTGGAAAAGCACCCCTAAATTGCCTGCAACTGAGGTGAATTGGATATCGCGGCGTGCTGCGAAGTTCTGAGGTGAAAGAAGTATCACTATGTTCTTAAAGTATTTCTACCCCTGAATTACTAGCGTGGCGATGCAGGAGTGAATAGTTTTTTAGTCTATACAGAGAGTTTTAATTGAATTGCCATTTTTGTTACTTTGAAGGTTGCTACTTATTCTTGTAATGTGTAGAAAAAAAATCTGGTTTTCGTTTTGCGGCCCAGCCAATGGAATTTCTTCGAAACATAAATGCGATGTTTGTTCTCGTTGGAAATACTATTCTTATTCATCATCCTTTCTCAACAATGTTTTGGTAAATTGCGAGAAACTCAACCTGTTCTTAACAACGGAACAACTGACTCATACCATACCACGATAAACGTCCCCCCACCTCCATGTTTCACGGTCTTTACAGTGTACTTGGGATTGTTTCCCTGGTTTGGAGGGCGTTGCTCGTTCACCTTTGCATCAGAAGAAAACCTATACTTGGATATGTCCTTCTAAAGTACATTATACCACCAAGAAACCCCCATTTCTTGGGTCATTTTGCAAACGTAAGTCGTTTCGCAATACGTTTTGACGCATGCGGTTTTCTTTTTGCAATGCGTCCATTGATTGAGTTGCGAAGTTCGTAATAGTATCTTCACAGTTGCAGTAGATAATTTAATGCTACAAACTTGAGAATTTTTTTTTGTTTCAAGCAAGGTGCTGTCAGTAAAGGATCCTTCCGAATGCATAAGTAGATTCGTCCATCCATTCGTGGGGACGTTCTTCGCGGTCTGCTTTGATTTTCAGAAATCAGCGTCGTCTGTTTACATTTGTGAATTGCATTCTGGACTCGCTTTCGCGAAACATGCAGTTCTTTTGCAATTTTGGTCGTTGGATCACTTTTTTCCAAAATTCTAAAATTCACCAGTCTCAGTGGTGTGTTTTGTACGATCCATCTAAACTTTTCAATAAAATACATAATGTACGAAAACTTCGTGTACACCATGCGATCACAAACAATTCAAATACAGAAATAAACAACTATTATATTATAAATGTTTACAGTGACTCTATTATTATGACCAACTACCTTAGAACCATGATTCTACTCTGCCTAGGCGAAAACGTGGTTCAATGACTGCTCTCTTGTGTTGACAGGTTAGGGTTACAGACTATAAACACGGGACAGTAGCGTGGTAAACTATTATTGAGTTTTTAGTTATAATAGGAGTCGCTAGGGATGGCTCTATTTTATTGACCGGCACTGTACGTCCCGCTCCAAGACCTAGAATCATCAATTTATAATATTGGTCCCTGCATGCGCGATATTAAATGTGACGCGACGGCGGCGTCACCGCCTTATGTCGGAAACAGTCAAGCCGAGCAGAACGGCCACTGACCAGTGAAAAATGTAAAGCGAAAAGATAAGAAACAGCAAATCGCCATTGGCTGTCGCAGTGAAGGCGAGGGAACCAAAGGGTGAAATTTTTTTCCGTTGAGAAACGAGAGTTTTTTTTTAAAAATTGAAGGGAGTAGTCGGAGTGAGTCGTCGAGTGTAAAATCCGTCGTGTTACAACTGTTGTTCGACTATTACGCCGTTTAGTGAAGGAAGGAATCCTTGTGCGAATCCTGATTACCGGCCTAGTGTAAAGAAGCCCTCGTTTCATGAACTGGAAATATGTGCGTAAGCTACGCCGCTTTCTTTTTAGCGGTCGAATGAACTGTGCTACGAACGAACGGTGGTGCCGACGAAAATTGGAGGACACGCAGTTTGCGTTTGACGCACATTGAAGGCGGAGTCGGAAGAAACGAGGAACGAACGTTTGCAACTGAGAAGTGGCGAGCACCGCGGAGGGTCCAGTGAACGAGCATCGCGCTTGGTTTGGAGGAAGGTCCGAATCCGGGCTCCGGGGCGGCAGCCAGCGGCAGCCAGCGGCAGCCAGCGGCAGCGCCGAGCCGGCGCGGAGACCCGGTGCCAGCGCCAGGGTTCTGTGGTATTTGCGCCCAGCGAGCAGAGACTGCAGAGTTCATTCACCCCCTCTTTCCATGTTGCAGAAGCGTGCGTACCGTGTGTGAGAAAATAGGAACGATAAAATTGTATAATCGATGTACTAGAATCCAACTTGAAACGTGAACTGAAGAACTAATTTATTAGAATATTTAAAGAGTTCATCTAAAGAGAAACAAATTTAAACTGAGGAACAGTGATAGAATGAGGAAATTTTTTATTAAGTTTCTGACAATAGTTCATTTCAAAACTTGAGTGCATGATTTGTTTGTCGACATTATGAAGTTAAATTATCAAAACTAATGCTAATTGTAAACAACAATGCGCTTACGAAATAATTATTTTTTCAAACTGGATTTGGTTAAAGCCAGACAGTCTTGAAACCAGCACCAGCTGGTTGCCGAGACGAAGAGCACAATTATGAAAGAGCTCAGAAATGGAATTAAAAGGGATCATTTTTTTAATGAATGTCCATTACTGTGGTCGTGGTAGTTCAATCCAACGCCACCTATGAATTAGAGGTTCACTTTCATTTTATAATTCAACTGTTTCGATTGAAGAATATATTGTTTGGTGTCACAAAATTACAATTTTATTTCATTGTACACTTGCATGTACTACCCAGAGCTCACATTCCTACGCAGGATATCCTCGAGGAAACTGAATACTGTCCACTCAATGAAATGACGGAGCTGAAATCAATCGGCGGTGTACCATCGAGCGTTGGAGGTCACTCACTTAGGGTTAACAACACCTGGTCACGAGAGTTGAGAGGTGTCGGACGCGTTGCGGAATTCCGTTGTATTCCGCGAAATTTCCGGTATGTATGTATGTATGTATATATAAAATGTATGTGTGTGTATAATGTCGACCCGGGTAGCCGAGATCGCTAAGGCAGTAATGTCGTGGTATATATATATATATATATATAATATATATATATATATATTATATATATATATATATATATTATCTGGGACGGAAGGATCGTAGGTTCGAATTCCGCCTCGGGCATGGATATATTCGTGATCGTTCCTTCATCCTTCATCATTCTACCAGTTCATTAAAGGATTAATAATTCCCTGCGCGAGCTGGCGGAGTTTATTTCTCGCCTTTAGTAACAGTTATGTAATATTACTTATAACAGTTTCTCTCCGAATTATAACATGTCATTTTTTGCAAAACACATTACAAATCGTACATTTAGTGAAAAAACTAAATACTCACAAAAAACTAAAATATCAATACAAATTGGACAATTATAACTTCTATTCATACAGATACATTATGTCCCAACAATGAGACGTAATTCACAGAAATTCTAACAATTTTTATTTCATGTATTTCAAATAGGTTTTAAATAATTTCTAAAAGATTAATGTGTATAAATGTATGACAAAAGGTCGAATTTACGAAGCATCCAACGCGGCGGAAGCAGGCGATTATTTTATCGTCAAATTACACAAAAACAACTCATATTTTGAAAAAAACCACACCTTATTCGAAGATGTTTTCGATAAACACATTTCATTAAGACAAAAATTGTATCTTCACAACTGTAGTTTTAGAAAGACGCCGAAAACGGCGCAGTAAATTTCGAGAGGACGCTTATTTTTGTCGCCAAATTACACAACAAATACTCATATTTTCAAAACCTTTAACATGACCTGACTTGAAACATTATTGATAAACACATTCCATTATGAAAAAATGTATCCTAACAATAGTAGTTGCAGGAAAACGCCGAAATTATTTTCGTTTTAAAATTTCGTAAGATGAAGCATTTCAAAGAACTTAGTCCTGCACCGTTCACTCAGGCGTTCCTTCCACTATCTAAGGTCCAAATTTAATTAAAAAAAATAGCTAATTTTTAAGGAAAATGATTTAAAGAAAATAAAATTGATTATTTGACACAATTTCGCACAAAATATTCATGTTTTCTAAAAATTGAATTAACATATTTTGATCTGTTTTTTATAAACAATTCATTGAGAAAAAAATTATATCTTCACAATTGTAGTCAAAGGAAAACGCCGAAAAACATTTTGATTATTTTTTTTTTCGAAAACTCAAGAGTTTTAGCCAACATTATACCGCCACCATTTTGTTAAACGTTCTTCAGACTATCCAACAAAAAAGATATAGAGGGTTTGGAGAAAAAAAATTAACGAAATAAACGATTGCCTTTATTTCACGCACAATTAAGCCAAATATATTCGAAATTCCGAAAAATTGTACATTACCAAATTTAAAAAATAAGTAACAGAATTTATTAAAAGAAAAAATCTATCCTCATAATGATAGTTGTAGGAAGACGCCCACAACAATTAGAATTTATAGTTTTCGAAAAATCAGTGTTTTCAACGAACATGAGATCTACGCCTTTCTCTTAAACGTCCTACACCCTCAACAACTCATCAACAAAATTTAATAAAAAACGGTGGAGCCATTTTCTTAAAATTTGAAAATGTCCATGTAAAGTACATCCAAAAATTAAATTATAGGTTTCAAATTCAGGGGTCCGCGACATCAGCCATATAGTTCGGGGAATATCAATTCTGGAGAAAATCGGTTGAAAAGTTTAGCCGCATGAGTTCATTACAGACGGACAGACAGATATTTTGCCGTCAATCGACTTTTGAATTGAATTGATGCCTTATTTACGTGGCGAGACTCGGGCTATCAGACAAGCTCTTCTGCCTGACCACGCAAATTTCGCTACGCTCCAATCATCCACTAGCGGAGAAAGGAGATATCACTCGGGCGGCGAAACAGGCGATTTGAAGTAAGCTCAGAAGATTCATTTAGGCTTGAGGATCATTTACATACTAACATGAGACAGCTTTGCTGCCCCTCCGAAAAAAGGTGCACGAAGGATTTTTTCGCCCTTAAAAAATGCACAGCTTCGATCGGGTTTGAACCCGCGAACTTGTGTATAACAGTCTGATACGATAACCATACACTAGCTCCGCCACCGCCGCATTTTTCGGTATAAGGATTCACAAATCATTGGTTCTGGCTAAACTACTAGTAGAGGATTTTCCCCCCTAAATTTAGCATTTGAAATTTATCCACTTTCTCGTTACCAGGGGCCTGTAATAAGAGTTTTTTTGCCGCAAATTTGTCGCGGTAGCGGTAGTGAGAAACTGAAAATGATGTCACATTTATTAAAAGTTTGAGTATTGGATGGCAATTAATGAAAGATTTAAAGATAATGAACTCAAGTATTTTTACTATTACTTTATATTTAATTCTTTTATCTATTATATACACCTTTAAAAAAGATTTTGAATAAATTTAAGAATGGATGTACTAGATTAAATATTGGTATTAAATCTAGAAGATTTCCGATTAGCAGAAAAAGACGTATCAGGGAATGTTAAAGATTCTGTTCCCCTTTTAGAAAAACAATAAGTTGTTTCCTTATTACCTAGACTGTCCGTTGTGGTGCATAGGTCAAACCGAAAGGGGCCTTAAGCAGAGGATGAACGAACACGAGGTTAACATTAATACTTCTATTGCTAAATTAAATTTGATTTCCCACCCCACGCTCAATACCTTACATTTTTTAAACGGAATATCGCACATACCCGGTTAGTTAGTTAGTTAGTTAATGCTCTATTTTACGTGGCAAGGCTTAGGCAATTACGCCCGCTCTCCCGTCCGACCACACACATTTTCTTATGTTCCTTTCACCAAGCGAAAAAGAGGTATCACTGGGACGAAACAGGCGATTTGAATTTAACGCAGAGGCTTCTTTTAGACTTGAGGATTTTTTACACGCCGTACTCTACAACTTGGGACAGCCAGCTTTACTTCGCCTCGAGAGGTATGCGTATGAAGGATTTTTACATCCTTAATACTCCTTGATTGATTTCCGAGAATTTAAATATTTAGATTTATAGCTCTGACAATATGAATGTGGAATCTAATATTTTCGTTAATACCTATAATTATGTTTTGTCCAAAATTAAGTTACGTTCAGGGGAATAATGTAACGGATTGCGTCATGTTCTGTCTTTTTTATATTGCTTGTTTATATTGCTTGTTGGCCTTCCACTCCCTCTTTACTTATTTTACCCACTCCCCTCTAAGCCTTCCTTCTTTTATCGTCCTTCTTTTATCTTTCTGATTTCAAGGGACGTGGTCAATGTTTGACAAGTCTTGGATTTATTTCTGTTGTTTTACTTAACTATGTTTTTCAGTATGTGTTGTGTCTTCTGCGTGTATGTATTTTTCATTTCAGGTACTACTTAAGCTGTCTACCAACACACACACAATATATATATATA
>BOPP01000176.1:2229356-2265521 GCA_017312745.1 Gryllus bimaculatus | reverse complement strand
AAGAAAAAGAGAGAGTGAAAGAAAAAGAGAGAGTGAAAGAAAAAGAGAGAGTGAAAGAAAAAGAGAGAAAGAAAAAGAGAGAAAGAAAATGAGAGAAAGAAAATGAGAGAGAAAGAGCTGGTACAACTATTAATTCACGATTTTTTTTAAACGATCATAATTATTAGGAAAGAAAACCTTAACATTATATTATCTTACGCTCATTGTAACAGTGCACTGCGCTGTAGGGATAGTTTACCTGACCACACTTAACGAGGGTTTTGTCTGCTTTTAGGATAGATGAAAGTAATTGCATTTTGTTTTGGATATGGAAATTACTGTCTAAAGAATGTTACCCATTAGAAACTAGTGTAACAAGGTTCTTTCCGAACCAAATTGTACACTTGTTTTTTATTGAGAGTTCTCATCTCATAATTAAGTTAGTGTCTGTGAAATTTTGTTTTGTACTTTTAGTAAACATGGACTACATTTAGGAGTGTGTATTGTTATTTAATATTCGTTCCTTTTTGATATTGTAATGGGGCGGTCGCAGGCGTCAGGTGTCGACGCATATTCTAAATTTGATTTCAACGTTGGGAGCTCCCGAAAGTTGAGAGCCTGGAAAGTAGCATTTTCGCTCCCTGCGTGCGTACGGACGCCGCCAAGCGCCCGAAAGGCCTCTGCTCTATTATGTAGGTTAGGCGCGCCAGGAGTCAGCGGGAAAATTACGTACGCCTCGCCGACGAGCGTCGCGACTCACCCACCCAGGTTGCCCAAGACGCAAAACTTTCATCCGCAATCCGCGGCGCCACCCGCGCCGATGACCGAGGGGGGAGGGCCGCGTGATCTCGTGGCCCAAGGGAGGCCTCTGCGGGCTCTACGCTGGCTCATTGCGATGGACGCGACGGCCGATTATTCCGAGGGAGTAATCATGCGAAGACGGAGCCGCAACGACAGTGGCGGGCTCATGAACGCGGGCTCGCGCATTGCCGCGGGACGCCGCGCCTTCCTGCCAGGCTGCCATCGCTACATCGCCGGTCGCTCAAGTGTCACCTGGCCCAGGTCGCATGCTGGACAACAGGCGTGAGGGGTGAACTCTACGACCAATGACTGCCAAAGCGCCCGAACTCGGGCTAAGGCCAGTGACGGGCAGAGGCGCGACCACCACCGTCTTGGGCCACGCCGCCGACGCCCGGGGGGGCCGCCGCTAGACGCCAATACGCCGCTTGCTGCTCCGCACGCTTTTCGGTGTGTGTGTGTGTGTGTGTGTGTGTGTGTGTGTGTGTGTGTGTGTGTGTGTGTAGGAGGGGGGTAGAGTTGGCGCAGTGAAAGTTGCAGTCAGGTCGACCAGATAAAAGTACATATTGAACATTAATTCAAGAAGGGGGTACGGGTGTTATAACATACTGATTTTCTGTGAAAAGGGTTTTCCATTTCTGTTATTCGCAGTCTACTGAACGCCCGTCTCCACTATTTCTTTTTAGTTTTTGTTTTCAACGTCAGATCTTTTTGTTTGATGTCAGATCTGATTTGTTTGTAATCAGATCTTTTTGTTTGAATACCAAACTATTTAAGATCCAGTTACAGGACTCAATATACTCCTGATATAATACGTACGTCTACGAGATAATAACTGGTTGTGATACAGAATGGCACAGACTTTTTCGTAGTAAGATTTCTAATATCGTTGAAGCTGAAGTTTTCTGTCTTGCCACATTTGCTACCCTCGCTGGAAGTACATTTTTTTAAAAATATTTTCTTAATTTTTCGGTTTACTAATAATGGAACCGAAATATTACTTTAAGAATATTAATTAGTAAAACTACGTCCTCAATGGCAATTGTCATTTAAAAATTTTGAACCGTTTTTAAGTATACGGCATTTCAGCGTTACTGTAACGCGAAATTTGACGTTCTTTTTTTTAAAAAAAAGTTTTCGAAAAACTTGATTGGAAGTCATTTGCATACTAACGGCATGAGACATATTTAACAAATACAGGAGCAATTTTTGAAAAAAAATATACACCAAAATAAATCTCATGTCATCAGAAAGAGTGCAATCAGCATTATATACACGAAACGTTTGAAGAAAAAAATTCGAGCCGTTTTTTGAGAAAATGAGCGTTTCGGAAAACACGCAATTTTAAGCCAGTTTTCACAGAGAACGGTTTATTTTCGAGAAACTGTATATGACATTTTTTAAAGCACATGTACTCATAAATGTAATATTGTGAACAAACCGCAGCTAATGTAAATATTAACGCAGTGAGAACTAAAAAAGTAAATATTTGAAGAAAAAAGAATAGAGCAATACTGCGTTTATGTCATCTCAGAGTACACTATCTCTACATAAGGATAACAAAATTTGAAGCTGCCTTCTAGAAAATCTTGTTTTTGCAATTTTTTAATATTGCACATATTACACGAAAACTACTAGAATTTTCAAAACAATGAACCATACCTTAACGAACTCAATATGAAGAACAAGTTTTACTTGAAAAAATCTCTACATTCAATTTTGAAGTTGTAGGATAATGCCGGGAAAAAATCTCTCGACATTTTCGAAAATTCAGTGTTAAACGTGAAAATCGGACCTATGACACTTTATAGGGATATTTTACTCTATTTTTACAAGAAAGTTACCGGGAAAGATGGCTCAGGGCATCAACTGATTTCACTGCAGTCCCTCTGACCGGGAGGTCCTTGGTTCGAATCCCGACGGTGACAGGATTTTCGACGCTACTTTGTTACCGAGGTCGAATTCAGTTGCTGTGTGGAGGAGAATTCTAGCGACCGGCTGCTCTGATCGGTAGTTTTCCGTGGTTTCTCCGATCACCACCAGGCCAATGCTGGCAGAACCCTAACAAACAGGCCGCGCGCGAGCTCACCATCTTCCCAGTCCTATCCTCCCCCCTTACACACACACACACACGAACATGCACTACATTACTACATATCCCGAGGGACCCGTCAGGAGCTCATAGCTTTTTCTGGCTAGGGGCGGTGCCCCGTTGGTGAGAAGTACCTGGTTAGGAAAACCCCGCTAGCCAACGGTAGGTCGGCGCTGGATCTCGCCATAAAGCGGGGGAAAGACCATCGCCACCTCGCGAGCAAACAACATGCATTACACTTGCGGGACTAATGACCCTGGTAGTTTACGTCCCCAGAATCACTAAACCATCAATCAAAATGCAAGAAATTTAAAGAAATAAAGTTTAAAACTGATATTTTGATTTTTGGGGCGTTTTTATGCGTCTGCCAGAGTTTCATCCATACGGCGCTTCCGTGGTCTAGTGAGAAACCAGATGCTCTCCTATATCTCGTGGGGAAGTGATGAGATTTCCGTTCAGGAACAACGTTGTGACGTTCGGAGGGGTTGTCTTCGGCGGACCTTTCGCCATACCACTTAGGCGTACAAGAAAGAGAAGGAGAGGATCTCCAAGACTTGGTTTTATTTTCGCGAATGGCTTTTCCTTGTCAAAGCTTGTTTCCACTCACGGGCCGCGATGGCGCAGTTATCGTTCCAGGAGGCCGTCGTGATCGGCCCGTCTTTCTCACGGCGAATGGCGCTACGTCTGGACTCTAAGAAGGATGTTTACATACCTCTCACTCGAATAGCTGCAACAGTTTGGACGTTTGGCGGGCCGTGTGAGGTGTCGCGTTATCGTGCAACAAAATCACACCGCACTCAATTTTACTTGACGCTTTTCTGTAATTGCTTTATGCAACTGTTTCAACGTTTGACAATAAGAAGCTGAGAGTCTTGCCTTTCGACATAAATTTCACGCGCAACACACCCTCCATGACAAACAACACTGTCGCCATTACCTTTCCAGCTGAAGGTTAGATCTTGGCTTTCTTTCTTGGTGGTGATGTAGTGTGCGCCCATTCCATCAATGTTCTCTTTGCTTGGTGGACTCACGTTTCATCCCCTGTGATGATTGACCGCAGAAACGTGTTGCCCACTACAGAATTTCGTTGCAATACTCCCAGTGGCGATTGGAAACGTGGTCCCTTGAGAACATCGGTGAACAGACGTAGGACCCACATTTGATAAAGTTAACAAAATTAAAGGTACTGGAGAACACAATGACATACGAAATGTTCAGCATGCTGGCAATTTTCTGCTGTGTTATGCACTGATTCTCTCTAATGATTCCACCCACACGGCCAACATTTGCATGGTACTGGATGCTGCAGGGTTGCATTCCCGATATTCGTCCGTGAGATCCGCCAAATTCCTTACACCACGTTACAATACCTGGGCGAGAAATTGCACTCTCTCCATATTCCGCAGTGGTTTCACGATGAATTGAGCAATTGAGCCATTTAGCTCATAGAAATCTGATCGCCGTAGCACCTCCAATTTGGAGTGAACATACATTGAGCCAATCACGCTCTGCACAAACAACACGACGGCTTACCACACCAACCTTCCTTTTGGACGTGTCAGCAGTTACTGTAGTTTGTGCTGTGACCGTGGACTATGCGCAGCACAGTGTGGTCTCGCGGCGAGTAGTGTAACGAACTTTTGATTCGCCTACGTAGATCAAATAACGACTGTTAATTCCATTGAAGCGAACGTTGCCTTTGTACTACCTTCATTGAGCAAGAACTCACACTTGAGAGACAACCCTGAGGCCGTGGTATTTCCTACAGTTATCTTCGTTCCCACGTGGAGAGGCAGTCAACGCATGCGCCGTACGAGCCTCTCTTTCCCGACCCTTCTATTGCGAACTGAGGAAGCTCTGCTATTTTAAGATTACACCGAGTGCTAAGATTTCTGGCTCAGTTTTGTTGATTGTTCCAACACATTTTTCTACTTCGTTTCTGATAAACTGAAAAACGGAGAAAATGTGTAATATAAATGAATAAACATAGTCGCAATTAAAATATTTTCCTTGTTCATGAGCGTAAAGTCGTTGTTTATTTCCTTAATATATTTTTACGTTAACAGTTCTAAATTTTGAGAAAATGTGTCATAAAGAATAATTATAGTACGTGCGTCTATATTATTTCTTCAATTATCAAAATTATGAAAACCGGAAGATTTAAAATTGGGTTTTTAGTTTTGCAAGTGTTAAGGACAGTCAAAAGAGTAAACGTATTATTATTTTGTAATTAAAACAAAATCACGGCAAGAAGCAAGTTTCTCGCGCAACCCGTGCAACGAAATCGAGTCTCCGCGTTCTCGTAGCACGGATTCTCGTGGGTCATACACTAGATCAGCAGTTCTCGCTTATGACAGCGAGAGACAATGCGGCAAATGACCGCCTTAAATAGACAAATATTTAGGAGCTAAGGAGATAAGATTAACTTAAATAACAATTTTTGAAATAAAAGAATATGGAAAGGAACCGAATAGGGGTCATAATGGTTAAAAAAGAAATGATTCAGTAAACTTTGTTTGGTGCGCGCCATTGTGAGGACAGTTATGGCCCCTTTCCCCCACCTCCCTCCAGCCCAAGGGCACATTCAAGACGCACACTCGTTGCTGCAGCTACCTTTGTTTACGTGCGGATGGCTCCGAAGAAAACTTAAATGCGCAATTGGTTTTGACTATACACAGGGCACACGTAATCTAAAGAGCAGGGAGATGCTACGCATTGCCGCGTGGAGCGGATGGAAGAGAGATGCGACACGTCTGCCTAGTAGAGCGGACCGCGAAGGGAAATATCGCATTCGTCCGCAGTGTGATTACGGTATTAAGGACTTTGGATTTTTAACCGAACTGGAATTGGACACGATCATGTCGGGTCAATAAGTGCATGAGCCGTGATTAGGTACCCACGTGGTATAATTTGATAGCCAGGAGTGTTGCTTTACGCCACCATAAAGTAAATTATCGTAATTCATGGAATAAAGTTCCGTGAATTTTTCAAAACATGCCATCTCAATTAAAGACTAATAGATGAGTTCACCAATGACTTTGGTGTGACGTATGGGGTGACCTGGAATCGACAGCACTCTGCGGACTCCGGTGAAATGCCGACGTCGCTGGGACTGTGAAAAGGGCCCTGGCTTAGTAGCCGTCTGGGAAGAACGCGGAGCCCGGACCTCTCTCCCCCCAGTGGAAACAGCAGAATGGTCGACGACCACCGCCACCGCCGCAGCACTACCCGCCGGCGCCGGCGCCCAAGAGTAAGGTGAAGTTTTCCGGCATTAAACCGTGCAAAGGTTTATCAAACCGCTCTTCAAGCGACTTAGGGAAGAAAAATATTCTTGACGACTCCTGAATGAACAGGAAAGTTTGATGATAATTTATGTATGACTTGGCGGGGCCGCGTAAAGCCCTTTTATTTTCTTTAGACAAATTTATCAGCGCAATCATAAATTCATTTTTATTACTAACCCAGGCAACGAGCTCACAGAAATTCAAATAAATAAAAACCCATCGAAACGTCACAGTATAGTATGATTTACTACCTACACTCAGTAACCAAGTATCTTTTTAAATATTAAGCATTGTATGCTATAAACTTTTCTAGTTAAATACTTTAGCCCGTTTTATGCAGTCTGTTTTCATTTGTTGTACAGTTGTTGTCATTGTCTGTTTTGTACAGAAAATGGATGGAAAAGGGACGCTCATTTCTACGCGCCACTGTTTCGGTATCGAAATTGAATGAATGAGAACGAGGGTTTTACATGGTCATTTCGTTTATGCATGTCATCGTGATGAAAATAATTCCTTTTAACGCAAAAATCGCTGAAGGCCAATTAGTTAAACATAGCACACGGTAACAAATTAAGTTATGTTATATCAGAACTGAAAACGGAATGAGACATTAAAACAGGACAGGTTTTACTTCTCACTTCATAATAATTTCAATACAAGAGAATGCTCTCGAAAATGTACAAAAGAAGCAAACCAGAGAACGTTTCAAAGAGCGACGCCAGGGGTACAGTAGGCTAACTGGATGAGGTCTGTACTGGAAAATTAAGCAAGCGTCTTTTTTTCGTACACATTACAACTCTAGTCTGGTCTATCACTTTTCTGTATGGACGCAAAATCTGGGGAAATTGTCGTGAAAATGACTATTTCAACCCAGAACTACATAGGCTAACAGAATCAATTCCAGAAAGATTTTTGAATATGCATTTAAAATTGAACGGCTCTAAAAAACTATTTTCTTTCATCGCCTAAGCAACACTCAAATTTTTAATGCAGACAACATATAATTTCTCGCCGCATACAAGAACTTCTTTCCAAAATTTATTCACTTTTAAAAATACATTAAATTTTCTTGGAATAACACTGGCTATATACCACGCGAAGAATGTCAAATACTTACAAGTTCTTCAGGGTTGTAACTCCTCGAAGAGTTTTACGCCCAACAATTTCAAGTTGATTGTGACTCAGGTCTCTGGAAAAAGAAAAGAACCAATGGAAAATGATTAAGTTATCTCGAAAATTATATCACACAGTTATTTTCCCAGCCAACAAAAAGATCATGAATAAGTCGCGAATATGCCATCATAGGGCCAAGCGATACGTGCATCTCTCAGGACTCAGTCTTGAATATCGGAGTAGGTTCACGATACTTTCTATTGGGGGAATCAGCATTTTAACGATGATTCCATGTTTACACTCCACGGTAGTTAGCCCTGGGGGGTGCGGTGAAGTTGAGATGATGAAATAGACACAATGATACAGACCCATACAGACAACACACCCATGCCCGAAGCGAGACTCGAACCTGCGATCCTTGGGTCCAAGACCACTGCACTATTGCCTTAGGTCATAGGATTATTATAATAATAATTATATTATTATTATTATTAATTATATTATTATATTATTATTATTTTATTCTTCACAGCTTTTTACTGGTCGGTATGTTAACCACTCCCAGTAATGATGACCAGGTGTGAGGTTGCTTTATTGAAGATTCAGGTGGCTTCTAAGAATACAAGTATTCAAGATGACTGCCTTTTGTAAATTGTATGTAATCCTGGCACCCAAGTGAAAAGACTAGTGCTTGAAGTGTCATTTTCGGGATCACTCTTGTGGCTGATATTATAGGTACAGTAGTCACCCAGCTGAAGTTCCACTGAGCAGAGACTTCATGGGCGAGATGGGTGTACTTCTGGATCTTCTCTAGATGTTTTGCCGATATGTTGTGTGTGTGTGTGTGTGTGTTGAGTATTGATATATCGATAAGGAAAGTCTGTTGATGGTTTCTATCGATGTAAGTTATATCGGATCTATTGCCGCTGACTTGTCTGTCAGTGTTAACTGAGTGATCCCAGTAGAGAGTGTGCTCACTACTTTTAAGCACGTTCTGAGGTACATATTTATAACGTGGAAGTGGTGAGAACGCCCGTTTTCATTACTAATAAGTGGTGTACCCGCTTCGCCACTTCATCATGCCTTATTTTATTCAAACTCTGCGTGGCCGCTACATCCACTTGTCAAGTGTTGTATAGTTTCCGTTACGGCCCACATCTACAAGTGTCGGAATGGATGGTCGAATCTCTCAGAATGTTCTTTTTTTTTAGTTCAAATTCCGCACCACTTGGTCCTGAATCATGAAGGCTTCAGTCTCCGGAAAGAGATCTCCATTCTGAAGCCATGCGTGAGACGCAGAGATATCGACTTCTGATTTACTCAGCTCATGGGGGTATCTTCCGTGCAGTGCCTTCGCTTTCCATAAGGTTATCTTCTCTTCGGTTTTCAGTCACTGGCTAAAGAGGTGGATCAATCTTTTTCAAGTTCATCTATACTTATTATCAACTGCTCTCACTGCTTGCTGAACTCTCTCATAATGTTCCAGGAAGTATCTTGAGTGAGAAATTTGAGAGCTATGTAAATATATGAGATCTTCAACACCTCGCCCTCCTTGTGATGTTGGAAGGATAAAACTCCCAATACTTGAATGGGGATGATGTATTCGGTGTTGAGTCAGGTTCGGATTATCCTCTGGGGGTTGGCGAGGCCAGTATTGCTCCATTTAATATGCCAAAAGGGTATGTCACTAGAATAACAAATGAATTGATGGCCTGCACAATATTTCAGCAGCGAGGTGAGTTTTAAAGAGTTCATGCAATCGTTTACACATTTTAGTTGTTCGTATGTTCTTAGTGGCAATGTGTTAGATTTAGAGTGACTGTTGGAAACCCAAGTATTTGTATGGGTTTCACGAATGTAACCATTGGTTCATTATCATTTCCACATTTATAACTTGCCGATGACCCTCAAAAATATGCACTTTCCTGCACTTATCCAAACCGATGTTCATCTTGATATTGTCAGTGACCTTATTCGTCACGCTTATGTTGCCGCATATGATTCTCAGTGTCTACATAGAACTTCAGGTCATCCACGTAAAGAAGACACGAGACACGAAAAAGAGTTGAGTTCTCTTTTTACGACCAATGCCATTATTATATGCATTTAATAGAGTAGACAGAGGATTCAAGGCTAAGAAGTACAATAAAGGGTTTCAAGAGTCACCCTGGAAAATCACTCAGCGGATGTGCATAGTATCTGTGTAGACTTTTCCCACAGAGAGGCACAGTTTTGTATTCCATCGACTCCTCGCTGTTTTCAGGA
Source organism: Gryllus bimaculatus (assembly GCA_017312745.1). Classification (NCBI taxonomy): domain Eukaryota; kingdom Metazoa; phylum Arthropoda; class Insecta; order Orthoptera; family Gryllidae; genus Gryllus; species Gryllus bimaculatus. Next base: position 2,255,990 of record BOPP01000176.1, on the reverse strand, counting down.
ACTTTTGGATAAACGGGTGGACCTTGTATACACCCAAACATTGAAAGAACCAAGAATGGGGGACTGTGTCGAATGCTTCAGCATAATCTAAGTAGCATGCGTACAAATTTCTTTGTTTTTCAAACATTATCCCCATAATTACAGAGTTTATAATGAGTTGCTCCTTGCATTCCTGATCCAGGTCTACATCTTTTCTGTTCCTTCGGTAAGATGTTATGATCCTCAATATGTGCCATCATCATTTGTATAACACAAGATGTTATGAGTGTGTAGAAAGTTTGAAGGCAGGCTATAGGCGTGTACTTCGAGGGGTTTTTAGTGTCACCCTCCTTTGGTAACCAGAACGTTCTACCTTCAGTAAGGAAGCAAGGCAGATATTCAGGATTGTGAAGAAAAGATTGAATTATATTAGCTATATGATGGTAAGTGCTGGTAAATTTTTTTACACAACAATTGTGCAGGCCCGGTGCTTTGCAGTTATGTGCTTTGTTCAAAGGTGCTTCGACAAGTTCCTCGGGAATGATTGCTTCATCCACAAGAAGGGTATTTCGGCGTCGGTCATATTGCATTACAATCCAAGTCATAACTGGGTTGTGAGACACAGCAAGTGACCAGATAGCCAAACGTCCTCTATCTGCGCCTTAAAAGGAAGCTCTGACTCTTTCATATCACTTACAAGCTCTTTACCCTTTGAAGATTCCTGCCAATAGCGACGCGATCATCATCGGGAACTCGAACATACGAAGAGAAAGAGTGGGGGAACGGAAGTTAACTTTATACTTGAGGGAGAGAAAAATCGTACATTACATTACTACTTCTATTATCTACTTCTACTTTCTTTCTAGGGCGGGAGCCAGTCACGGGAAGAGGTGCGAGCACCTTTGGGGGGACTTAGGGAGAAGAATTTTTTTAGAGAGGTGGTGTGCACCTCCGAGGACGGGGATTGAATCGAACTTTTGATTCGAGGGGAAGTGCAAAAGCACTTATAAGGGAATTGTCGAATCGTTTGTTATTGCGTATTCGCTGCAAGATTTCGCAATTACTGAAATTTTTATTCGAGTGGAATCGCATACGCAGAGGGAGACATTGTTGAGTGCTCCGCACCTGCGATCGGGGGCGATATACCCCTGCTATCTACAAGCTCCGCCGAAGCAGCCTGCAGACGTCCTTTCGCTGACGTCACTGACCACCGCCAGAGTCCACCAGAGGCCACCAGCCACCACCGACGCCCTCCTGGTGAGGTTGCTCCCCGACCGCCCACAAGCTTCGCCGCGCCCACCCGGGCCTTCTGAGCACATCTGCCACGGAGGGTTCCCACGGAGGGACTATTGTCAAAGCAGTGCCGCGCTAAGGCACAGAAAGGTCCTCAGGGACAACTCTGTAATTCTAACTATAAAATAATTTTGTATTCTTTTCTAGTTGTAAGCTGTTTTAATTTTAATCTTTATTTTTTTCTTTATTCAATCTTTTCTTTCTTTTTTTATTAATGTAACGTCCCTGGTACAGCTTTGTCCAGGAATAAACGTTGTCTTTTTTACCAGTAACCAAATTGTTTATTTTGAATGCCCATGAATTTAGTTAACAATTCCTTCCATCGCCTAATTTTTAAATGAGTAAAGGGAATAGAACCCACTGAGCTACGACCGGGCCGCTACCACGCATTTCCGACGATCCCACGTCGCCGGTAGATGCGTGGGGGTGTTACAATACGATTCACCAACCATCTTTCCCATAGTGGCATTCTTATTTTACTGCAATCTTTGTGGACAGTTGCTACGCAGCCAAAAAGCTTGGAACAGTTACTTCGTGAAGCCACAACAGCTGCACAATAAATTGCTGTGTGCACTTCGAATGATGGTCTTAGTTGTAGATGCTTTTATCATTCAAGACGTTGATAGCTGTTGCCAATTTCTTGTGGCACTTTGTGTGGGAATAAGATGGTTCAGCGGGTCAGTTTCTTCAAATTCCTCAAGTGCGACTGCAAATTCATTGCGAATCCTCATCTCTTCACTACTCTCTTCTTCAATAATTTCTGACATGCTTGTCCTAGAGTTTTCATAGCTGGTATATCTCCCCTGTCCTCTGATTACTAGGTACTGAGGAGTTAAGCATTTTTCTCACTTCTTCTTGGATTGCTTCCAGAACTGGTACAGAGAGGAGATTTTTCTGAACAGTTGCTCGACGCTGGTCCGTTATTCTTTGCTCACTAACTTCAGAACCAGGGAAACTGAAGAAATTTTTGATGTAGCTTCTGTCGGTATGCCGTAGTACCAGTCTCCATTTTGGTTGTCTGCGCCGAGGAGGCTGCAGGTTCGAGTTTTACGTAGGCATGGTCGTATTGGTGATTATCCCTTCACCACGCTTCATCATCCTATCAGTTCATAATTCACAATTCCAGTCATAACAAGCATGGCTTACCAAGGGACACAATCAAAAAAAGCTGATCCCCATAATGACACACGTTAATCTCTCCAGGATAAATATGATTGGGCCAAAGAAGAGAAGTAGAATGGTCATAAACAGCTTATACGGAAATATTACTAGTAATAATAATAATAATAATAATAATAATAATAATAATAATAATAATAATAATAATTTAACTCAACCTGTCACTCGCCTTCTGCGCTGACAACTAAGAGATAGGGACCTTTAAGATATTTGACTGAAAATTGTTATATAACACTCGTGTTAAACTAGTAAACTCTCTCGTAATAATATTACTATTATTATTATATAATACCGTCACAGCATGCACGTGACAGTGCCAAGCTAAAAATTTAAAAATAATGTAAAATTAAATTAAAAATCAAGCAAAGTACGACTCGAACTATTGAAAAAATATTAACATTAAAAACTCAAAGATATAAAAATAAATAAAAAATCGAAAGAGTAGAAGACTTGAAATATTTAGGTGAATGGATTAGTTGGAATACATAGAAAAGAAAGCAATAGAAACTAGGGCACAAAATATTGAAGTAGGAATTCAATTAACTAAAGATACATGTAACAAAAAATAACTGCCATGGAATTAAAAATTAGAAACATTATAAAACAGTCATAAAACCATATGCAGCTGAAACACTAGCCCTAAATAATAGAGGATTACTAATTTGTATAGAAAGGTAAGAAAGAAAAATATTACGGAAAACACAAGGCCTAAATACAAAAATTATGACATTAAGGTAATTCCTAATAAAGATTTGCACAGAAAGAGGAGAATTAGTTTCTACGGCCATATCTTTAGCAAGTATAGTAACAGAAAGTAAACAAATATTTGAGTTATTTTTCAATGGAAAAATTAAGAACAATTGGTTTTAATCCCAGAAGACTATAATGAAATAAAAATTACTGATAAATTAATTGAAAATAAAGAACAATTCAGAAAAAGTATTCAAGATGAACAGCTCAGATTTTCAGAAAAACCTAAATACAAAACAGGTGCATAAATGTCAGATGGCAACATCTGAAAGACGGAACGAATTGTAAGAAACTTAAAGAAAGAAAAACACATAAGAAGCAATTGAAAGCCCGGGTAAAAGCGATTTTAATTGGCATTATCCACCTCTCTTAGATAATGTTGTATATTCCACTTTCTCGTTTGAGTGTCTGCACACAGAACTCATTACCAAGTCAGACAACAAGGTGAAGCCTTCGGAGAATATTTCTTATCTTAGCACAGTGCAGGTGAGCATGCTCCACGACAAAATCAGTTTCATAGTTATCAAAAGTGGTGATGAGTCACCGCGGAGACAATATCCGTGGAGGAAATGTCAATGACCGAAGGCGTGCCCGAATAATCCCCTCGCACGTAGGGCAATGAGATGAAGACCAAAGTTTGATAGAATCCTCGATTCTCGTGAGCTAGAAATTCGAGTTCTGCCACTCTACCATGCACTAAGAATAGAGCGTTTGTCCAGCAGCTTGGCGTCATTCGTTTAAAAATTGAGAATGACTATCTCGGTTTTCTTCTTTGCGAACTTAGCTACCTGGTCAGCTATTTCGTTTCCTATGTGGCCAGGGACCCAAGAAAAAAACAAGTTATAAAGACGGACCAATATCCAAGAACGTATATTTCTCTGCAGTAAACACGCTGCAGGGCGAGTCCGCGTGGCACTATGGCAGTGGCAGAAGGCACAGCCTACTTACTTAAACATTTTAGGGGAATCATCAGTGTATAGAAGTTATAGCCGGGATACATGGATTTCGTCTGCTGAAATTCCGCCAAAAATGTATTGAGGGAAGTAGAGGGTTTAGGGAAATTTGATAATCTCAGGTCTATTATGAGCCAGGGAAGTTTCCAAGGGAGAACACCATTTCGGAGGGGGGAAGGTTTCACAGGGATGTGAAATTTTATAACATGTTTCTGCAAGAGCGTGTAGAGACGGATACACGGAGGGTGGGGTAACGATGGTCTGAGTTCATACGATGTTCTGTTACTTGGATGAAGAACTGCTTGGTGCGATGGAGTATTTATAGCTGATACTTTCGCACCATAGGAGCCGATTACAATATCTCGCCTTCGGCTCAGGGATGGTTCACCAGCCACGGTCAAGAGGCATTCAATGCGATTTGTGCGGTAATCGCCTGTGCTGATCTGTATACCGGCATTGTGTATGGTGTTCAATGGCCGGATAGTCGACGGAGACGCTGCCCCATTAAAATACACCTATAATCGAAAATAGAACGGATGGTCATATAGAGGCGCTAGAGACATACTCTCGCTCTACGCCCCATGACCTACATGTAAGGGTGCGAAGGACATTCAATGGTGATACACATCGGCTCTATTTATGGATATATTGATGATCCCCAAAGAAAAAAGTTAGGGGGATTATGGAAGTGTTAAATTCTGCAGAAGTGCATGCCGCTGAAGGAGAGAGAACATAAATCCAGTTCCATCACTGCCTTCTTGCAGTTTGTTGAGGACAAGCTATAATTGCGTGTCAATACCATGCATGTTCTTGGAGCAGCAAAAAATGGCAAATTCGTGAACAAAGTGCGATGCTTTACAGACTATCAAAGCTAAAGTATAGCATACGCTATACTATTGGTAGCAATTAAAAATAGCGACACTCAGAATTGATCCCTGGGGAGCCCGTTTTCTAACTGGTCACTGAGGGATAACCTGTCACCAAGGCGAAATATCTTGACGAAAGAGAGGCTGCTACAACAGTGGGTGCCGGACCCTGAGATCCCAAGAATGTAAGGTGCAAAGAATGTATCTCCAGGTGGCGACGTATGCTTTCTCTATATCGAAGAAAATGGCTACTAGGTGTTGATGAAGCACAAGGGAAGTAGAGATCTGCGAGGCAAGGTTAACGAGGTGGTTCATGGATGACCAGTGCTTCCTGAAACCACGCTAAAGGGGTGTAGGTGGATTTCACTTTTCGAGGAGGCCGATCAGACGCGTGTTCAATAATCACTTTAGAAGCTAACAAACTCAGTTTGTGAGCGAGATGACATGACGGGTTTGTTCTGTTCTTTCCTTCATTGGGAACTGGAATGACAATGGCTTCGCGTCAAATCCTAGGAATGGTATGCTCCATCAAAATGCGATTGAAGGCGCGGAAGAGAAAAAACATGACTTCTCTGGCAATGATTCAAAATTTGGTTATGTACGTGGTCTGGTGCTGGTGCAGAATATCGCACGTGCGAAAAGAGAAAATTCATCAATGGAGAAAGGACCGTTATAATATTCCTCCAGGCGGCTCGAAAAATCCAATACTCAATTCTTCGTTCTCCAGACGCTAGGAGAGTAGGTTAACCTTCAGCGATCGCGCAGGCGATATAAATGCCCTTTTTGAAAATAAATCGGCGCTGCGCCCTGATGTTTGAAGCCAGGTATTCTCTCTAGCCAATCATTCTCTTGAGACACAAAATACCGGCAACATCTCCATGACCCACTCACATTTGCGCCAACTGCGCGCAAAAGTGACCAACGTCATCAGTCTTCGCTCTACGCGGCATAAACACTGCCACGCGATCGCGTTTGTTTCTGTCTTTCACGAGTGTCATGAATATGTAAGAATATTTTTCATAAACTTTTGTAAACAAAATCTCATAATAATCCGTTCATGCTAATTATTGTGTAAATTAAATTAATATTTTATTCACTGCGTGTAATTGGAAAGTGATTTCAGTGGGTTTTAGGCATCTGTATTCTAAATGCCATACTTCATAATCTCGTTTCATTATAATATATTTAGCTACGTACACATCCTCTCTCCCCTTCTTTGCAAATTTCATCTTATTAGATTTTTGCCTTCATACTTCATTAGATTTTAATTCAGATTTTTATTACGTCAATATATTGTATGTATTTGTCATCATGGTTTTGTGCAGCCAAAGCAGAGGACAGATTTTGCATATTGTCTCCAGCAATGTTTCTACAGAATAATTAAAATTGTTTCCATAAATATTGTTATCAACTACAATACCCAGCTATGTTTTTTGATAAATTACCTATGACTCACGAAGCTGTAACATTGAGAAAAGGGAAGGATGTTCGTGAGCGCCAAAAATACCGCCCCGCGATCGCGCGTATGACACTAAATCGCGCGAGCGCCAACGATGAAGGAACTAGAGATTTTCTATTAGTGATTCTGAAACTATGTCTTCAAGAAAGGTGAAGGGACTTTCATTTATCAGAAGTACTCTAACAGATGGTGGGCCTAGTCTTCCTCTGATCTGTCACGCCTTCGCCATGCTACTTTAGGGGGGTATTGAAGGACAGAAGTATAGGCTCTCCGGGTGTCTGCCTTCCTTTCCAATCTATCTCTGAACATTATTTTGTACCATAAGATAACTTTCCCCTGCAATTGTAGAACTGATTATAGGTATTGTAACGAATATTGCATCATCTGCCGCGTCGTTCATTCCAATCAGTTGGCATCGTACGCAGAAAGTAATGAAAATGACGGAGAAAACACCACACTAGTTTGTGAGCTGCACATGAAAGAGTTCACTTTTGACGAGTTTGTCTCATGATGGCGGAAATGATATAGCGCGTTATGGTGTGACAATGGATGTGCAACAGGATCTTTACGGTACCCCAGGAATATTCATTAGCATATTGTATCACCCAGGATCTAGATATGGCCAGAGTGGTTGCTCCTGTATTCAAGAGCAAATACTGGAGAATACAAGAATTCGAGAATCAGCAACCGGATATTGAGAACATGCTACTGCGCGACGTGAGTAAATATGTGAATTATCTGATCACAAAACGAAAGTCACATCGCAAGGTCACCTATCAGAATCTTGGGAAAATTATGATTGAATTACACCAACAAATACTGCAAAACAATGTCCAGAAGATTCCCATACCCAAACAGGGAAGTACTTTTGATGGACTGGACGGGAGAGTAGTGAGAAGCAAGTTGAAAGTACTCTTCCGGTACACTGGGGTGAATATCTTAGACTGCAGCTACCGCCAGGGAATGTCAGCATATCCCAAGAAGACAATAGACAGTCACTCCTTAACATTTAACTGCAATAGACGTTCCAACTGCAAATATCTGCATGATTTCTCTAAACGCGCTTCGGGACGGATCCCATCTAAGGAGGGGGCAATGTAACGAATACTGCATTATCAGCCGAATTCGCTGCCCGGATTACCTCATCTGCCGGCTCCCGAACTGGACGGTTCCAGGTTATTCGCGAGTCGCGTAGAAGTATGACGCAAGTTCCGGATTGGTCCAGACGGGCGCCAGCCAGGTATAAATTCGCCACTGCCGGCGGCCACCAGCAGTTTGTCTGAAGCCAGTCTGAAGTGGAAGCTGAGCTGTGAAGTGGGCATTGCAGTGAACGGTAAGTGGACAGTAGTGCAGAGGACCGTAATCAGCGCCGTGAACTGTAGCCAGCGCAGTTGACTGTCAGTGCATCGGACATTTCGATAGCGTAGAAGTGAACAATGTAAATAATCAGAAGTGAACAGTGTAAATAAATAATCAAGAGAAGTGAGACGTGTGTAAAGAAATAACCATGTGAAGAACATAAGGACAGTGCAACCTGTCTGTACATAAATCAAGTACTTGTATCATCAAGAAACAAAATAAACGTCTTTGTTAAAATATTATGTTTTAATTACCCACTAAGAAATGTTACAATATTTCAGGGCCACTGACTCCAAAAATGCTAACTGCTTGGCTGCATCAGCTCGAGTTTTGAAGATACAGTTAAAACATTTACAGTTATTTTTGCCACTTTGGGAATCACAGTTTCATTTGAATCAATATTGTAGCATCGCTAAATTTCGGTGATTAAAATTTATTAAAGTACGTGATCTAGGCTCTTGCCAAATGCAACGCAAAAGCGACGGATTCGAGGGCTTTTGTTAATTTCGATGGTGCCGTACGGTCGGCTATCTTTCTCGCACCTCTGCCCGCCCCTTTCTATCTTTGTGTTTACGGTTGAGGTAAGCGGCGTTCCACTGGAACCCCATCCCCTCTGTTTACAACTGCCGAGTGCCTGCGAAGAGACAGTTGCGCCCTCCACCCACATTTGGCGATGATCAACCCACAGTAATGGAACATTTTGGGCCACCGACGACGACAAAGTACTCAGCGGAGCTACATGCATTTTACAAACAGTGAGGAATAAGGATAGAGATAGTAGAAGTTTCTAAAAGGAACACTTTACGCGCCTTCTATTAGTGGCGACGATCATTTGCGGCGCAGTAAGCCAGAGCCAATGGTCGGGCGTGTGCAGTAGATTTCAGAGCGATCTAGAACACTGGAACAAAAGGGTGGAGAGAGTAGAAGTGTAGAGGATATTCTCTACCGGCTGCAGAGGGACTACTTCACGGTTGATTATTGTAACAGACTTGTTGGACTGTCGTAAGGCGCACTTTGGCTCACTGTCGTACTAAGCCCTTTACTTTGAATTCACGACGCTAGGGACATTAGCGGCGACAAGAATATACTTAAATTCTCCATTTTTATTCTTACAGCGACGCAAAAAACGCGTTGTTTATTGCCATAAAATTCTGCTAGCGTAATTCCTGTCTATTTCAATATAACCGACACATTTGAACCACCTACCCTAATGTGCACTGCTTCTTTCACGTTTTTCCGCTAGTCATGTATTTAGAAATAGAACTTCGCGTTCCTTAATCACAATAATTAATCCAATGTGTCCCTACCTGCCGTAAATTTTGTTATTTTGCAAAGTCTTTGCAGCCTGTCCTTCTATCAGCATAAAAGCAAAGAACTACACTAAACAACTTTTCGTTTTTGAATTTATTATCCCTCAAGTGAAAGCTCATTTCACTAACAGCACACTGGAGACAAATCTGCAGTGTCTGCTGGCTATGAAAATGAAAATAGTTATTGTGATTTTCAAGTACTTAGTCTCATCCGCCGCTGAATTGCCCTAGTGTTCCCTAGTGTTCTGCAACGATGTAGGTCTGCTTCAAAAGTTGGGTCAGAATTTAAGTCAGGCGAATGGCGACTTCACTGACTGCTCAAGTAGAAATTTGAAGTGTGTACTCTTACACACCGGCAACAAACAAATACGGCTATGTTCCAATTGGCCTCTCATTTTGCATGAAAGACGAATAAGAGACAATTTCTTTAGTTAAAAAATATGACGTTTTATGAGCATCAATGTGTAATTTGTGTTGCTTTGAGGGTGAATTTTCTTCTCGGTCAACAAAGTTGCTAGGCAAACTATCCATAGTTCATACTTCGGTGAGACACTAGAACCAAATGTGAGCATATGTTGAGAAAAACAATATCAGAGGAAAGATATAGTTGAAAGGGAAAACAATGTGATCAATTTACCTGCACTTGCTCGAGAGAAAATTATTTTCTCTTTGGCATATCGAGCTAGGCTTGATGAAGCATTTTCTTCAGCCGTTGGGGAAAGGGATGGTTTGCGCTCCCAGTGTACATTACGTATATTTGCATGTGTCACCAAAGAGAAACTGGAAGCAGGGATTTTTCGATGGTTCTCAAATAAGAAAGCTCGTATATGAATCAAATGTATTGAAATCCATGAGAAAATTTAATCGAGTTTCTTTTGTTTTAGTTGTGAAACACTTTCTATGAAAGCTCATAGCAGATGAATTTTCCCAATTTGTAGAAATAATGCATTCCAATTTCAATATGTTTGATTGCAATGAGCATTAAGGACCATTACCTATATAGCCACAAGGATTGGAGTCCTTCACTTGGTGATCTGAGTGAAGAATAAGGTGAAAGATTTCATCAAGATATTCACCAATGAAAGAGAGACTCTAGCAAAAATGGGATACACCCATTATGAAAGACTGTCAATACAGCGAAACCTGGTAATTTTCACACCAAAAACAATCTATTTAAAATACATTTTTGGGAGTTGAATAAAAGGTTGATTTTGTGAACTTTTAAAATATTTTGATGAGAAATTATATGATTTACAGTTATCTACTTAATATATTTGACCTTCGGTGGCCCGTTAGCATACTAACTATCCAAGGCGCAAACAGTGCATTTTACTTGCAATGTCCAAGTATTTGTTGCTGTGAGACTATGAGAAAGCTCACTTTTCAGGTTGCGAAGATCAGGATAGGACGTAGGGATGGTAATGTGCTAATAACACCTTCCCACCCCTTAACCCATGGCCACAGGGCTGTGACGCCTAGGATCGTAGGGATGTTGGGCCAAAATATATAATATTTCATTTATAAAAACAACTTCATTTTACGACAAATTAAAATCAGCATAGTACATATTGTATTCCACAGCCCATTAATTCTCCATTCCAATAATGCGAATCTTCCATATATGTGAACATATTTTATGTCCATATGCTATTAATGCCAAATTCAAGCACACACAGTGTGAAAGTGGGGTATACGACGATAATTCTCTATTTACACAACTAGAGCTGATAGAGCAAAACCAATAATTTTTTGGAATCAGTGACACCGAAATATCCAGGAAACGTTTACTATCTCAGGCACCAAAATGTGCATTGACCAGTGTAATGCTCATATTGGGGAAATTAATTTTGCGTAGCCAGTGCCCGCAGCACAGTGATCACGCACCACGATGGCAGCATGTCGTGGTCGGCCCGCAGACGGTGAAACCATGGCAACGATGTCATTTCAATAACTATCTGATATTCTTATTTCCTTACTGAATGTATCCCTGTCAGTTCGATGAATTAGGCAGCGAGAAGGGTGAGCAACGTTTGAACTAGGAATATCAAAGTGACCAGAGTAGGAAAATGGTCAATCTCTCATGTACGTTATCAAGAACAGTCAAATGTAAGATGGTAGCTGGGTCGACTGTAGAGGGCAACATCAATTGACAAGAAAGAGTTTGAAGATACGGAAAAGCGAGTTTAATACCCAGAATTCAGAAAGATAAAGTTTTGCTAGTCAACACTATATCTTCGAGAATAGTATCCATAGAGCAGGAGCTAGTGCCACCCCAGGCGGGATTGTAGGTATTAAAGTCACCAACAATAAGGAAAGGCTAGAGAAGCTGGACATTCCATATTCTAGTTGATTCTGTGTTATGGCTTGGGGAGGTAGAATTTACATATTGCACAATGAGCGAAACTGAGGGTATATTTAATCGTACGCAAACGATCTGGGGATGTGTTAGGATGATGCTTTTGTCAGAGATCAATAAGTCGCGGACCACTATGACCACGAAGTCCGTGATCCTGGTTGAAAGAGTAAATATGAAAACCGCGAAGAGAGAGGGAATGTTGGAGTAGAATGAGTTTCCTGGCAGCAGATAATCTGGTTTCCAAGAGAGATAAATGAAGAGATGGTCATCAAAAGTACCTTAATTCTTCTAAATGGTAAGGAAGTACGTGTACATACGATGAGAGAACCATTGTTGGAATTTGGGCAAGTTTCTTCCTCACCTTTTTAAAAGTACTTTGAGCACTCGAAGGCAGGTTCTCGTCCAGACTACTGCTAGCAAGGATAACCAGCGATAAACTGATTGACTGGAGGCGTAATTGATTGATTGGGAGCGCTTCAAATACTGAAAGCATTGGCGCCCATGTCAAAATATTATTTTTTAATGGATTTAGCAAAAGTGATGCCAACTTACTTGCTGATTAATACTGTACGTAACCTAAACAGAGTAACTTAATTCTCCCCACAATATCAGCGAAGGCAAAAGGGAACTATAATAGAACGAACACGCAAAATATATCATAAAATCTAGAAAAGGCCGTAACGCATCCAAGAAACATAAAACATTGTGCTTATCTCTCAAATACAATTATATATTTCTGTCTCCCCCAAACTGCTTTGTTAGCGCGGAATCTCCATCACCGAGCACTTCGCGTACAGTTCTCCAGTCCGTGTCTTTGTGGGTGCCAACGTATTTCGTACAATGCAGGAGGGCGTATTCCACAGAAAGAAGCGTCCTGCGTGAGTCGCATATGTGAAGAGATTCACTCCAAAAGAAAACCACGGGAAAAGTGGCATTGTCCGGTACGAAGACGGGATAAGATTATTTATTCACGCGTAAACGGTCGGGATGAAGAAAAACAGAGATTAACAGAATCAGAGATTTATCATACTTAGTTTAAGTGGTACTGTGCCACTCAGTTTGCCACGCCCTAAAGATGGCTGTTTCAAAAACACTTCCACGTCGCCGATTTCGCTGCCAGCTCAGCCAGCGAATTCCCAACGATTCTCACCTGCCCTGGATCTTAACTGCGTAAGAGATCATAGCGAAGAGGCGCAAGACGATGAATCGGTTGGAACTGATTTCGTCACAGTCTGAGGAAGACAGCTTGAAGAAATCTGAGAGAATCAGAACAGAGAAATACTCGCCGCAACGTTGTTTACTAGATGAATTCTACGGCCTCGAGAACTGATGTTTCAGCAGTAACATACTGCACTGAGACTGAAGGCGATATGCCTTGGCCTAACCCTAATACAATAAAAACTACTACCACGGCTTCATTGTAGGAAGAAACGTCCGTGTATAAGAATATATGATCCGGCTTGGCATTCCTCATTTCCGGAAAATGCATCTGATAAACAACACGTCAAGTAGTTTGTTTGGGAAGAAAGGAGAGTCTGAGGTTAATATTGGGGCGGAAGAGTTTCCAAGGGGGAATAGGGTTACACAGGATTGAAAACCGCCATTAAGGTCCCGCCAAGGATTTCTCAATCGAAAATTTGTAGGTTTAAGTAGCGATGACCGAAGAATATGAAATCTCCTATTCAGGATGGATAAATATTCGGCTCAAGGGTGGTTAAAAAGCCACTAACATTTTAGCACCATCAGACGCCAATAGAATATTCCGTCTTTTTAAAGATGGCTCCTTAGCCTCAGCTAGAAGGCACTCGACTAAGCTTGTGCGATATGCACCTGTTGAGGCGCATATCCGGGTGGTGTATGCTGTTCATGGGTCGGAGAGTGGAGAGAACTGCAGAGGCATGTTCTTCACTATCGTAATTCAAAACTGAGCGGCTATACAGCCGCAATATGCTTATACAGACAGCTTCCCGTGACGTACTATTCAGAATACGAAGAACATTAAGGAAAGAGCCACATTTGGTTTCAGGTCTGCGGATATAAGCACGCCACGTGAGGAATTACTCAAACGAGAGCCCCAGAAACATGGCCGATTCAGAGAATGGAAACTGATTATCTCCTAAGTTAAAGACTATTGCGATGCAAGAGGTATAGCCAGCAGAAATGTACAACAGTAGATTTAGTAATAGAAAAGTTAAAACCCGTTGACGTGCTCCATTCGTGGAGCATGTTAAGCATCAGTTAAACTGTGTGTCGGTATTGCAGCTTTGGAGCCACGACGAACGAGAGCGTCGCCGTTGGACCTCGGACGGAGAACCGCGTGTGATGCTGCACTGACACGGACAGTTGAGACCCGGGACCGACCGTGTCTGGTAGAGCACGGGCGTTTTGTAGAGGCGACTAGGGACGTCAGCAATACCTAATTCGGAGGCCCCGGGACCGTGTTAAGGAACACAGGGAAGGGGCACGTTGAAGAAGCGTGCCGCTGCTTACAAAATGTATGTTGAAATGCTAACTTAGAAAAGTTGTAGAGCTTGAATAAATAGCGCATTTGTTTGGTTGTATTTTGCTAGTATTGACTCAACATTAAAATTAGCATGGAATGCCGACCAGTCGGAAAGTTGCACGATCCTTTAAGAGGACGAGCAAACCCACGTCGTAGTTGATCGATGTGGACAACAATAGCGAGAAGGGCTATTCCAATGCGGCGCCCCTTTAAAACGCGCAGAAAGAACCCCAAACAGTACGTTTACATCACTAACAGGTTACAAAGGGGTTGGCAGTTTGTTTAATAGGCTTAGAAGTCATCGACGGATCCCGTTTATCTTGGGGGATATAGATGTTAGTGACTGGGAGGGATGGGAAATACACCTTTACGCATACTCTTTGAAGGTCGATTTAGATATGAAGATCTGCAGAAAGCAGCGAGTCGTGAACCAAAGCAGTACCTCCGCCGTGAGCACAGAGGCCGTCATCTACTTCAACCGTCCACGGACTAAAAACACGAAAGGATTGGAGGCATGGTGAAACGATACGAGTCTCCTGTAAGCAAAAATAGGCGTTTAATAGGACAGAGTTTTAGTTTGTATGAGAGATAAAATCAATTAAGATCCAGGATAAAAGAGTCGTAGTAAAAAGTTTAAGAGGTCGTTAAGAGGACTTTTCTTTTCTCTTTTCCGTTTCCACCTTCGCTGCTCGAAGGGGCGATTGTCCCCGGCTGAAGTTTCCTCTGAGGCAGACTCGTCCTGAGCACTGCTCGACAGGCTAAACGTCGCTCAAACGAGTTTCAGGAGTCGGGTTAGGTGGTCGGAGTTTGAAAAATCGAATATTTTGGAGCTGGTCCGGGCCAGATAGCTGACATTAACCTTCATGCGGAAACGACACTAAGAAAATTCTTGGTTCGACTTCGCCTGAGGTTTTTTGGGCATTTTTGTATTTAGAGGGAAATTATTTTCAGGCACTGAGAAGACGATATCACAAGAAGTCCACACGAGACACGAGGCACCTGACAACAGAAGTGAGCAACTGGAGAAGTAGCAGGTGGTCTGACAACTCGTTGCTTTCACCGTCTGGGTCAGAGCACTGGAGAATGAATTAATGAAATCCGTTGGGCTCTTTGTCAGGTATGGGCGTTTCGCCTCAAGAAAGGGCACTCTCCGTCACTCATATATTTTACTCTCACTCCGAAACCTATTAGAATTAGACCTACTGCACCTATTAGAACTGGCTGCATGGTCTTCACAATTCACATAGGGAAGTGGTGTTGCATCTGGATCGTATGTAGATTTGCGCACTTTGCGCAAACAGGGATTTTCGGGCATGTACCGTTGTTGCGTAGGGCCAAACCTCTGACACTTGAAGCAGCAAAGAGGGTTAGGTATATATTGCCTCAGGCGCAGATTTCAAAATTCTAAACTAATTATCTTTGACAGAGATGAAAGACTGAGCGTCAGGATCCGAGTTCGAGTGGGGATCGCACTCCAAAAAGGGCGATAAAAGAATGAGGGCGACATAAAATAAAAAGCAGGACGATGAAAGATTGAGAAAGGAATACATGAGAGACTTCTCAGCATCCTCCCTTTGGGCGATAAAAGAATGTAGGTGACATGAAATAACGTGAACGAATATGATGAACGGTTTTATCAAGATATTGCTACAATGGAAAAGAGATATCAAGGCCGCAAAAATCCTGCAGTGATCGGAGATCGTTGGTTTCTTGTCAGAGAGAGTAAGAAGAATATAAGAAGAATTAGCATGGCGCAAAGTATTTTTAAGCAAGATAATAAGTACTTTTCCTTCCAAGTGATTCAATATTATTGAATGATTCCATTTCCACTGTGCGTGAAAGCTACTGGCCATGATTTAACAAAAATTGGCTGAATATTTTATTGTACATTTAAGGTTATATTTTGTACTGATAGCAGCCTAACGTGTGCGTACATAGTAACGTTTTCAACTCCCTCATGACCGTGCTCAACGAATTCATTTTGGTTATATTTAATGAAATGGCTTCCATTAAATCGCGTCTGAATAACGGTCGGTTTCGTTCTCACAATGACTACCCGCGCCTCTTTTGATTTTCGTACTCGATCGGGAGTAATATTTGAGCCATCGGTACAATTACGTAACCATTGTACATGCGTAAGCTTACTAAAGTTGGTTCTATTTTACAGTCTTTAAATTTGTCTTGACGAAACTTGCCTGAAATACTTCGGCACCCGAGTAGACTTCAATCTGTATATCAACATTTTGGACTTTGACGTTAATCAAAATGGTTTTGTTGACGTGATGCCCGCTAAATTGAACACATCAATATATTTTAAATCTGCTGTTAACATCAACTTCAGAATCATTTTGCATGAAATGAGTAATTGCATCACGGAAGTATCGTTTTCTTTATCAACCTTGTTACATACGCGCGCTAAATGACCGGCGGAAGGACGTTTTTTAAATACGCCCGATATTAACACTTCGTAAAATTATGATGTTTGCGGCAGTTTTTACAAACTTTAATCTGATGTGTCTCATTAGGCTCCTTCTCACTGGTCGACTGAGGCTGCTTCACTTTCTTATCGTTCTGTCTACATAGACGCAACGCGTCTCCCAAACTCCGTAAGAAGCGCTGAGCGCACTGGAGTAATTCATTATTAAGCGCCCTCTAGGGGCCGCTGTGCCACGTCAGTCATAGTTAAGTCAGGGAATCGCCGAGAGGTAGCGTCTTTGCGCTCGCGTCTCGCACGCGCCCTGCGTCATCTACCCGTTGGTTTAGAATTGGGAAGGAATAAGGATAGGGGTAAGGTTGAGTTCGCTTCACAGTGATTGGACTAGACCCTGTGAAGCAGGCAAACTCGTTTTGACTGGAATAAGACCGGGAATCTCAGTGGTAAAAGGCAAGTGAGCCACGAGCATGCCGCCTGTTGCCTTAGCATCCTTCCTGTTGACTGAGATGATTGGCGCTGTCAATAACGAAGCTTCCTTGTTTAGCACCGATTCGTAATTACCGCAAATGTCGCAGTGTGCTCCTCTTCGCATACACGGATCCAGAATGAGACCTTTGTGCATCCCTGTGACGAATTTATCTTTCGGCTTGCCTTTCAATTGGTTGCTGAACTTACAATTGACGACCTTGCTCTTGATTCTAGCGTACCATTGGCTGCTCGACTGCTGTGGCATCTCTTTCTGCTCGCAAAATTCTAGCCGTTCTTTGAACACAAATTCTTAAGGAATACTGTCTATTTAGAAGTTCGCCCAATTCACCAAATGTATTGGTTTTCGGGAGGGCACTATCACACGAATCACGCAGAATATTGTTTCTGATCCAATAAGGCAATAGGACTTGAACATTTCGCATCCAGTTACGTAATTTGCTTCAAAATATTGCCGAGTCGCTCCTGATACACTTCCTAATCAACCCAAAGCGAAACTCTGCCATGGAACCAATATTGCCGTAGACGTGCACGATGGTGCTAGCATTTTCGTTGCCACTTGCATGGACCGCCATGTTGCTCTTCTTGGAGGCTGCGTGTCGCACTTCGCCACGTATTTAACTCGCGTTTGCACTTTTAAACACTTGCAATTTTCAAACGTCTTTTCTCTTCGTTAAAAATATTAATTTTTTATGAAAAATATGCTTCTTTAAAGTAATGCTGTATATATTAAGAAACAAATACATAAGAATACATTAGTGTAGCGACACGGTGTCTTAAACCGAGAACAAATGAATAGCGAACGCCGTATTAAATTGTTACTAACAAGCTATCTAGCTTATGTTAAAATATCTTAGAATGTAAGACGCCTTTGCCCTATTAGAGGATGTGAACAAACTAATAATTCTAGAGAAGAGTCCCTAGATCTGCTCCTTAGAAGCATGGTTGTAACCCGGAGAAGGCTCATAACACTTTTGTCTCAACTGACTCATAACACTTTTGTCGTGAATTAGTGGATAATCATGTTTCCGCTCAATAACACACACGGAACTTCTGATGCTTCATAAAATGTGGCACAAAAATGTTAAAGAAACGATAAAGAGACAAACTACTCCATAGGCAATATGTACAACGAATGAACAAGGTACGGATCAATAAAGATCAATCATTTATGTGGTTAAAAGGGGAAGAATGAAGCTAGAATCAGAAGCAGCTGTAATAGCTGTTCAAGATCGGCATTGTCGCTCACAGGTAGTCGTCGCGAGCGGACGCCTTCTCTTAGCTCGATGACGTGAAAGGCCATGGGTGTGGACCTCGCTTTGCACCGGGCGCGCGTTGGCGCGTGGGCTGCGCGCATCCGCCCTGCCCGGGCGGTTTCGGCGCAAGCGGGACATTCTTGTTCGAAAGGCGGTGGCTGTGTTAGCAGGCAGCTACTTTGTGCAGCTGTTTTGGCCACCCTCCTTGCGATAGGAGTGGAGCAATACCCGGCCCGCTGTGCTGGCTACTGCGGAGACATGCTTCAAGTGCGATAGGAGTAACCGGCGAATACGTAGATTGGAAGCAGACCTGGCTCAGGCTCATACATATATTGGAGAACTGACTAAAAATTAAGGAATTGGAAGATGTTAAAGGTAAGGAAGATCAGGATTACCCACGCAAAAAAGGCGAGATATGTGCGGTCGAATGCGAGTGAGTCTCGTTAGATTCTCCATATACCGGAAAAGTTAAGGTTATAAGCGATTCGATGCTGCGGCACAGAGGCAGTGTGTTCGAAAAAGTAGCACATGTTTCTTTCTTCCCTGGAACTTACATCGAGAAAATGACCTCTGTAGTGGAAAAAGCCAAGCAAAACTATGAAATAGAAGTGGTACTCGTTCATATAGACACAAACGCGCTGAAATTGACATCCATTTTGGACACTATTAACCAGTGTGTTGAACTTTGCCAGGCCATCTAAGCTAAGTACAAAAATGCTAAGGTGATGTGTCCATTAGAAGATCATACGCCTCAAATCGCAGTTTAGTATGGGCATGTGACGTTTTCGATGAGCTTTCCGTGGCTCTGAGGGACGCGCCTTCTCGAGAACACATTCAGGTGAGGTAAGGATTTCTTAGATTGTTGCCGGTAAACTATCGTGGTATAATACAGAAAGAGATGGAGTTTTGGAATCAAGTTGATGTCTGCGATCCCGACATAGTGATAGGGACTGAGTCGTGGCTAACTGAGGCAATTTGAGCCTCTGAAATTTTTCATTTTCATTACAAGATGTAGAGATCAGGAAGGATAGAACTGGTAGAGGGGGTCAGTGTTTTTGTGTCAAAGCAGGTATGAATATTAGATTAGATTGGGTCAGTACAGAGTTTGAAATGATGGGAATATAAACTATTAGTACAGGATCCACATTGGGAATCATTCCATGCTATAGGCCTCTGAGCGACGGTTTCGACATTTTAGATGACATCATTCAGAGAACAGGAAACACGAGTGGCCACCCTATTGTTACTGGAGGAGACAAATATTCCTAGCGAAAACTGCGACGGAGCCATGAGCGAGTGGAAAGTCCAAACACTTGTGAACACTCTAGTTTCGAACAGCAGATTAACACATATAGCGAGACGCGGCGGGATGCGATTTTGGATGTCTACTTAATTAGGCCCAAAGAACTTTCCGTATCTTGTGAAGTTGTTGAGGGCATTATCGATCACAAAGCGGTTATTCTTGACTTAGATGAAAATATTTCAACGAAAGGCAATAGGAACAAATTTACAACAATGCAGGAGAGCAATTGTAGATGGGCTTCAAGGTTTTTTAGGGAGCTAATGCGCATTGTGACGGTTTCGATTTTTTCTAAGCATACGATAAGCGTAGTTCCTATTAGTGAAAGTCCTAAACGACCAGACCGTAATTCTTTACGTAAACAAAAACAGAGAAAAAAGATTTGGGGCCCATTGTCGGTATCCAGTTTTATTTATGAATCACAAATGTGAGTACTATTTCTTAAAAATTATCACTGATATAATGTGTATGTGTTGTTCTAGATAATTTGATACTTTGACGCAAAGAGCAGACATATGAAGCCCATTTTACCCATCACTTCGTATTAGGTTACTTCGGTATTCGTCAACATGAGTTTTTGCGAAACGACAGCGAATTTAGTGAGTTTAGAGGGCTAGTAATAATTGCAAATCATTTACAATTCCCTCAAATAATACGCAGCGTAAAAGCACTAATATGTACAATAAGGGCATATTAAAAAGCATTGAATCCTCGCCAGTAACGTCAGATTATCTTCACTCAGACATATCGATGAACAGTGATTTTCTAAAATTGCAATAATAAAAATAAACAAACAATACTTACAATCTCAGTAAATTTGGCATATTCCCGAACAAACCATCTGGTAAGTGACGCAGCCGATTGTTGTTGATACGTCTGAAATAAACACGATTTAATTAATACTGAAACTGAAGATTCTATTACCTCTATTACAATGATCTCGCAATCTAAGAACAATATCCATGAAACAAAATTGGTGTTGTGTAATGCTTTCTTATCAGAATAAATCACATGTTTCAAATAATTATTTTATTAACCAATGTCACTTTTACACTCACAACTTCGACTACAAGAGTAGTGTCCCATTTTCCAACCTCATCTCCAAGTCATGACTCTTCAGCCTCTCTCTGTGGTATCTCTCTACTCTCACCACACTCCAGCACACACAGCCCTCACCAGTCCCCTCCCGACGCGTTTCTTAGCAGGACATCAGGACAGTTCACCCCCTTAAATATGCCTGATCCCCACCCTTTCAGAGAAGCCACTGTGGAGAGGCGGACAAACAATCCCCCTCTCAATTTGTAATTATGGATTCGACCATTCACGCATCACATTATTTTATCACAAGGGCACTGAAATTACATACAATTTACGACTTCTCTAGAAGAAACACTGAAACAATTAAAAATACATACTGTGATGCGAACCGCCCATTACCGACGAGTCACTAGCTTACCCGGCTAGACACTCAACAGGAAACACAGTCTTTGACAGAATTTTGGTGAATGTAATCGCAGGGAAGGGTGCATTTACCGTCTATGCAAACATACAGTAACTTAAAGTTGAGACCGGGAGTATAAGAATGTAGTTAAAGAAATTTTAGTCGGAAACACGATGGCTTTCAAGTTATTTTAAAATTTTGATACAAAATAAAGCCGAAAATTGCAATGCGCAATTATACTACTCTACTGAGTTTACATATTTTTATAACACTGATGATATTAATTTGCTCTTTTTGCAATGAATCTTACGTCACATTCAAGGTTCTCAAACAACAGTAATTTATATGGGTTAGCGATTAACTGCCTTCCGGATTTCCACACCAATCAGCATCCGTCGGCTGCCCGTAGAAGAGAGATATACAGAGATAGAGATAGAGAGCAAGACAGACAGAGCAGGACCAGCGAGCCGATTGCCCCTTTGATGCCACGTCAACCGCTGAACCGTGCGCTGCGGCGGGCAGCCCACGTCTCCCTTCTTCCGCACGCCCGCTACTGCCTCACGCCATATTCACTGTCACTTGAGCACATTTACTGCCGCGCCTGCTTCGAGTTTCTTCTCCTTCCGTCCACACCACACACTTCGACGTTTGGCGTTCAGGTGGAATTTCGATTACTTAACTTTCCCTTCTTACGAAGAACTCGTAAGACAAGAACATAAAAATATAAATCTGACTTTTTACAAATTCTAGTTTGCATTATTTTTACTTTCTCACCTTACGAATTCTTCGTAAGAAGAGAAAGTTATGCAATCGTGCCCCGGAAAACAAGGAATCGTCACCAGAAAAAGTCTTAGGCTCTGGTAACGAGAAAAATGGTTAAATCCTGTTGCTAAATTTATAAAAAACTAGTAGAGCTACAGAATGGCACAGACTTTCCCGTTCTAGTTTTCTATTTCTTATCGTTTCGGCTATCTATTCAAACTTGCCACATAGTCTTGCCTGCTCCCTACCATCGCCGCCCAAAACATTTTTTCGGTTTACTAATAATAGGAAATATTATTTTAAGCATATTAAAGAACAGTATAAAACGCGTCCTAAATGGATATCTTCATTGATAACTTTGGAGCCATTTTTAAGAAAATGGCGCTTAAGCGCTACACTAAATACGAAATTTGAAGCACATTTCCTCACACAATTTTTGAGTTTTAGAAAAACTTCATTAGAAGACATTTGAAGCACCATAACTAACAAGTACAATAGTGTGTAGAAATTGATGGAAATGTGCATATTACCGGCGTGAGTGATTTTAAAGAAAACATTTGAGTACTTTTTGAAAAAACAAAAAAATATCCCGAAAGAACATTACGTCATATTAAAGAGTGCAATTAGCACTACCTTTCGAGAAGTTTGAAGAAAAAAATTAAAACAGTTTTTAACAAAATAGCATTTCAGCGTTTCTGAAAAAGCTAAATTTTGGGCTAGTTTTCAGAGCAAACGGTTGAATTTTCGAAGAGGCTCTATATGACATTTTTAAAGCACACATTCAGGAGAATAGAGCAATAAGGCGTATATGTCATCTTATTAAGTGCATTTACCACAATCCCCACCAAAAGTTTAAAAATTAAAATTGAGCCGTGTTTTAAAAATCTTGTTTTTGTAATTATTATAAATTGTACAAATCTCACGCAATACTGGGCGAAAACTAATGAGTCTCTCACAACAAATTACAAGACTAATGAAGGGACAAATTATAAACAACAAATTTCATGTTAAGGAAAACTAGAATTTTGTGGTTTTAGGAAGCCGGACCTATGCCACCTTTATTAGTGTATTTTACTACATTCTGAGGAGAAACTTAAAGAAAAAATAAAGCCATTCTTGAGAAAATTTTGAAAATGTTAGAGGGTTTCATATGAAGTACCCCCAAAAAATAGTGACTTTCAAAAACGCACAGCTTTGACGCGGTCAAATGAACAGGATTTCATCAGTTTGGAAACATCCTACGCATGGTTTAGGCGCTAGCGTTGTTCACATACACCAGAAAGACGGACGGACGTTTCGAAAATTACAACATTTCGGTATTAGGAGACCCGAAAACTTATATTTCCGTTGAAATCTCGAAATCGATTTTCCTCATAATTACATAAATTTTCCTATACTATATTACTTCCTATATAAGTATGTATACGGGAAAGTACAAATCCGCTAACACGTGGTGTAGCCAGAATCCATATTTTGTGGGTTCTTGATACAAAAAATCGATTGACGGCAGAACGTCCGTCTGTCCGTCCGTCTTTGGTCAACGCAAGCGGCTCCAGCCAATTTTCTCCAAAATTGATATTCCCCAATCGATCTGGTTGATGTCGCGGCCCCTGGAATTTGAAACCCATATTTTAATTTTGGGAGGTACTTTTAATGATAACCCTCGGACATTTTGAATTTTTTCGAAAAAAAACCCTGATCCAAATTTGATTAAATTTTGTTGCTTTATAGTGTGAAAGATGTTCAAGAGAATGGTGCTGGTCTCATTTTCGTTGACATCCCTGTTTTTCGAAAATTGCAAAAATGTTTTTTAAAACTATGAAATTGATGATATAAGTTTTTGTCTTAAAGTCTGTTGTACAAGTTTGGTCTTTAAAAAAGGTTATGTACATTTTTTGTAAAAGACAATAATTATCGAGTAATATGTAGTTGATTTTTATAATTTTCTTATCAAAAACAGTTTTTCTTTAAATTTCCTCCACATATGTAATAAGGGGGAGTAAGAAATATGGTGC
Organism: Gryllus bimaculatus; assembly: GCA_017312745.1. NCBI lineage: Eukaryota > Metazoa > Arthropoda > Insecta > Orthoptera > Gryllidae > Gryllus > Gryllus bimaculatus. Next base: position 2,232,289 of record BOPP01000176.1, on the reverse strand, counting down.
TGGGCTCATTTTCGGATAAATCTAGTTTTTGTCGAAAATTGTAAAACAATTTCAAAGCTACAAAATAAAAGATATTTTGGCATTCGAAAAAGTTTGGAGAAAAATAGATATTTAAATAAAAAAATAATAAATAAAAAACAAATAGTGGTGCTACAGAATGATACACGCTGTCTCGCCGTAGTTAGTATTCTAATCTCTTTACTTTCGACAAGCCTCATTCTCTTCACGGCATTTTCTCAGTTTCTCAGCTCTGAAATGCTAGAACTAAAAAAGTTGTCTTGAGTAATACGGAAGTGTAGAGGTCTTATCCTTCTGGATGGCCGATATTAAGTTGCTTGTTCAGGTTTATGAATTGAATCCATGAGGTGGCCGGTTCGAGTTCCTCGCGGGAATTTTAATCAGAATTTTTAATTTTACCTAAGGAAAGTTACTGTAGAAAACGATTAGGGATTCGAGAAACTTTATTGAAAATCATGTGAAGCATTTCTACACACAAATGCTATCGATACACATACAAATAAACCTGACGTGTCTGTACGTGCTTCTGCAATTTGTAAATTAAAAAAAAAATTCAACTCTTTTTTGCGATTTGTAAAACGTATAACAAGTCAAATCAATTGTTGAGATTCTGTGCATCTGTATGAACCGATTTAAGTAAATTAATAAATCAATTGACATTAAATTTAAATATATTATGAACACTAGCCATGTGACCAATTTAGATATCCCTAACGGTTCCGAAATTATTCTTTTCTCCCCTTACGAATTCTCGTAAGAAGAGAAAGTTATGTTATCGTGAGACAGAAAAAGAGGAAATTTCGGCAAAATAAATCTTATTGCCTTGTTCTGGTAACACAAAAGTGGATAAATCTTGTTGCTAAATTGAGGGGGGAAATTTTCTAACTCGTGGTGTACCCAGAATACATGTTTTGTTGGTTTTTGATACAAAAAATTCGATTGACGGCATAATGTTCGTCAGATCGTTTGTCTGACTATCCGTATGTGATTAACGCTAGCGCCTAAACCGTTCAGCTGATTTTCTTCAAAATTGATATTCCCCGATTGATCTTCACGAACAGGAGGCTCTGGAAGTTTTCAACGGATATTTTGACTGCTGAAGGGTTCTCTTTACATGAATCGGGAATAGATTTATACCTTTGTCCGAATTCGTTCCATGAGGCGCTTCTGTGGCATGGTGGTATCAATGCCGGCACGTTAACTCTGAGTTCGAGTCTCGGAGAGGAAAAATAATTTGCTGCTTAAAAACACTTTTGCTGGTGTATGTAGCAGTATGATGTTGCGGAACATTTAGAAACAATGTGAGAAAGTATATGATTTGGCAGCACCGCTAGTTTATTTTTGTACGAAGTACTCTGCGTGAATTACTTTTAATCCGGCGAAAAATGTGTTTTTTCCACTTTAATTACGATTTTCAACATGAAATATTTTTACTCCCGAGGGCAGTTTTGCTCATCTTAATCCGCTACCCCATTTCTTTCTCAACATTATTATTACAATCAATTACGATTAACATGTGTAATTAACATGTGGGGGGGTGTGAAGGAACAGTCACAAATACTACCATGTGTATTCGTAGGCTTAACCTCAATAGAGATAATGGGCTCCGTCTTAGCAACATCTGGAGACGGCCTCCCGCCAATCCGGTCCTGCCCCGCGGACACAAGTTCCTGCGGACGGCCAATGACGTGGCCGCCCTTTGGACAGATCTTTCTTCGATATTTCGGCCCCTTCCCCTCCACACATCTTCCAGGTCTATCCTGTTCAGTTTTCTATTATCTACCCTTTCCGCCCCACTCATCTCCCCCACCTCATCTGGTCACCCGTCACCGCCCGTTTCCATCTCCGCCAATCACAGGGCAAACGACGTCCTCCTATTGGCCGCCGATGCGCCCAGTCTGCCCACGCGCCTTCCCTATAAGATGAGACACGCCAACCTCTTGACAGCAGTATAGCTCTGAAGAAGGCCACAGGAAGATGGCCGAAACGTCAGTACAATTGATCGGCACGCGGATCATGGCGGTTAGCTAAGAATGCAGCACCATGTGTACGCAGGACTCGAACCTGCAGCCTCCTCGGCGCAGACGACGGCTGCCGCAACCGTCTACGCTACGACTATTATTATTATTATTATTATTATTATTATTATTATTATTATTATTATTATTATTAGTAGTAGTTTTATTATTATTGTCTTACATTATTTCAACAGTAACTACTGGTCGTAAATGTCAACTACACACAGGTTATGATGCACAGGTGTGTGGTTGCTTCTAACTGAAGCTCAGATGGCTTGAAATACGCATGTATTCAAAATTACTGTCTTTTGCATATTTATATACATTCTGGTATCCAAGTGAAGACCCCAGTGCCCGAAGTGTCATTTTCCGGATCACTCCCGTAGCTGATATTTTTATAATGGCACAGTCGCACTTTACTGAAGTTCACTGGAGTTGCGACTTCATAGGCCGAGATTGGTATACTTCTGGATCTTCTCTTGATATTTTCCGATATGTTTGTGGGTATTGGGTATTGATTGTATCGATAAGGAAACCTGCCTGTTGGTTTCCTATCAATGTACGTTATATTGGTCTATGCCGCGACCATGTCTGTCAGTGGATAATGAACGATCCCAGTAGAGTTGGTGTTCACTACTTTCAAGCACATTCTGGAGGCACACATTTATAATACGGACGGAAGTGGCGGAGTTTAAGCCCGTTCTCAACGGCCAATTAATCTGAGTGTACACTGCTTCGGCCACTTCATCATGCTCTTTTTGTATTCCACCTGTGGCGTGGTGCTACAATCCATCTTGTCACGTGTTGGATAATTTCGCTGCAGGCCTCACATCTCTAAACGAGTCGGAATAATGGTAAGAAATCTCTCCAGCATGTGTTCTGTAGTTCAATGTGGTA
>BOPP01000176.1:2170423-2210638 GCA_017312745.1 Gryllus bimaculatus | reverse complement strand
CCTTCCAGGGTGCGTTCAGCGACTGGGAAAAACGCTGGCGCAGGTGTTCCGACGCGGAAGGAAGCTACATTGAAGAATTTTAGTTACTTGTGTATTTATCTTCAATAAATATTTTTTCTTGGACTAATTCAACTTACTTTTGGGACAGACCTTGTATACCTTTTAATATATATGTATTATTTTTTATTCCATTTTTCTGCAGAAGTTATAAAATTTGAACCATGAGCACGACATCGTGGTTGATTCAAAAAGTCTTATGTATCAACTCTAAATTTTCCATTCAACTCTCCAGCTAATGGTATATTATAATATTCTTGAAACATGAGAATCGCATTGCTACCATCACCATTCTCAGAATTATATCCATAGTTTGCTAATTTTTGTATCGCTAATTCATTGTATGAATGTATTCATAGCTATAACTACCACGTTGGCGATACATAACGATATTAGGTTAAACCACATTCTTTTAAATTCACTACCTAAGTTTATAGGTTGGGCATTTAAAACAAAATTTAGTTCCCTACCGGGTCTATATTACATTGTTCTCAATGCTTAGCCCATAAACATTAAAAGAAAAATTATGTGATGTTTAATTTTTATTTCAAAGTTTCGTGTTTTCAAAATATTTCTATTCAATATTTGTTAATGTTTTATCTTGTAAAAAGTTTAATTCAATAATATCCTTATCTATAAATCCTTTATACTGTAACGTCACACCATCCGTGAACGGGCGTGATCAACTCCACTACCGATCTTAACAATAAAATCGTTTGACGCAGCGCTGGCACTAGGCGGTACTTGACCTACTCAGCTTGGCCCGGCCTTCCCTCTTCTCCCTTCCGTCCCGACAGAGCGCAGGCCCATATGTTTATGGCCATTAGAGACCCGAGACAAATAGACGGCCTGTTTTTGCGAGACTGCCCCGACATACTGGCCGCTACCCGTACCCGTCGCATCGAGGAGTCGCCAAAAAGTTTTTGAAGAGTCAAAAGCTGCTGCGATTCTGCAAGGTGGGACAGCACTCGACGCCGCGCGATGGTCAAGGCCATAGAGTTTTCTTAAAACGGTCGCGGGTGTGGTATATAGAAAGACACCGCGACTCTTCATAAACATGTGTGAAGGCGAGACCGTTCGAAACCCCCATAATATTGCATACCAGCAATTCGTAAAGAGCACTTGCGCGCCAGCCAGACAGTTAAAAAATGAATATATTGAAAGATCGCCGCGTTAGACAATGTAATGCCGTTAGAAAATGTAAGTACGAGTAACTTTAGAGTAAACAGGATTTTCACTAAAATTGCTATTCATCGAATGATCTGCCAGATGTCACGACACCTCGAATATGAAACGGATCTTTTAATGTTGAAGGAACTTAACATCAAGCACTAACATATTGTCGAAATTACTTTGAATATTTTCCTCGAATACACAAAAAGAATGTCGCAGGACAAATTTTCGAAAAACTCATTAACATTGTCAAAATACACTATTGACTATGCTGTCATTCTCATAATCTTATTCTCTCCATTGTATATTGTATTATTATAATTATGCACTATATGCGAAAAATCTCAAAAAATATGTTTACTGCTGAATTTGAAGAATCTTGTTTATATTTTTCTAAATTGTTACTATTGCACTCAAAATTATGCGAAAACTAGCCATATTTTGAAACATTACAACACATTTTCTCCTTACATACGTACAAAAGAGAAAGTAAAAACCCTATGACAAATCAAAGGGAAAAAAAGGATTCGATCAAAATAATCATTGAAAACTGCTCTATAGAACTAGAAACAAATTTTACACATCTTGGATACTGCCCTTAAGCAGAATGATATGCAAAAGAAAATAGAAACAATATATTTATTAAAAATTAACTATTTGATTTCGATTCAATTTTAAATTTGGAAGTTAAAGCCGCATCAACAAGATGATGATAATGGTTCAGGTTCAAGGGCGCTTCATCAGCTAAAATCATTGGCACCCGTGTCAATTTTTCTTAAAGAGTAATGTGCACTGTTGCAGTGGCAGTCTAAAACTTTTGTCAAGGCAAAATGGAAGTAAAACAGAAAATAAACTTATTCAATTATTTAATAGGTTTGCTGAAAAGAGCCAGATAAACACTTAAAAATCTCAATTAAAAGACAAATAATTGGCATACTCCTCTTCTCTCAGATAATGCTGTAAATGTCAGACTCTGGAAAGAATCTAAAAAAGATTCATTTCCAAGAATCTGCGCTAGAGAGCTAGCAAGGTGAAGCCTTCGCCGGATATCTCTTACCTTAGAACAGTGCAGGAGTATCGCGAGTAGGGGTGGGTCACAGCGGAGGTGTACGTGTATATGAAGGTATAGCAGGGATAAATGGATTTCTTCTCCTGGAATTCCGCCAGAAATGTACAGGGGGAGTTGAGAATTTGGGGAAGTGTGATAATCTCAGGTTTATTTTAGGCCGGAGAAGCTTCCAAGGGGAACAAGATTTCGGGGACGGGGGTTCACAAGGATGGGGAGTTTTATATCGAGTTTTTGCAAGAGCGTGTAGAGACGGGTACCCGGAAGATGAGATAACGATGGTCTGAGTGCGTAGAATGTCCTGTGACTTGGGTCTGCTTACCGCGAAGGAGTATTTGTGGCAAATACTTTTGCACTATAGGAGCCGATTACAATATCTCGCCGTCGGCTCAAGGATGGTTTACCAGCCTTCGCCAATAGGCATTCAATACGACTCGTGCGATACGCGCCTGTGCTGACACCGGCATTCCGTATACCAGCATTGTGTATGGTATTCGATGAACGGAGGGTCGATGGAGACGCTGACAAATAAATAATACACCCATAATCTAAGATAGAACGGATGACAGTCCTATGTAGGCACAAGAGACATACTCTGTCTGCGCCCCATTATCTACCTGTAAGGGAGGCGAAGGAGGTTCAATGCAGATGCACAGCGTCTCTTCAATTTTTAAATGTGCTTTCGCCATGTTAAACTCTTGTCAATGCCAGGCCAAGGAGTGGCAGAATCGACGAAGGGAAGTTGATGACTCCTCCAAAAAAGATCAGGTTGATTATGGAGGTGATATAATCTACAGACGTGCAAGCAACTTTTCGGGTGGAGAAATTCAATCCAGTTTTATCGCTCCCTTCTTGCAGTTTGTTCAGGGCAAGCTGTAACTACCTCTCAATAACTTGCATGCACTTCGAGGATCAGAATATAGCAAAGTCATCAACGAAGAGCGATTCTTTCACAGGCTCTCGAATTACTGATTCGATACTATTGATAGTGTGACGTCATGGATACTCACAGCGACCACAGACACAGAGCTTTCGCATAACAAATATATTTATTAACAAGAAAACAAAACAAATATATACACTTTATAATCTACTTAAACCCTAGCTCTGATAGACCTACTATGCCCTGATCGCGGGAGCGATCCAAAACCCGATTGAAGATGGTTTTGATTGTGGCATTCGCCACTCCTACTTTTGAAGCGCGCACAAAGCCTAGCTTCTGTGACCGGATGTCACGCTGGGACACAAAGTCCGTTCTGGCGCACCAACGGCTGGTTTGCCTCGATCGCAGGAGCGATCTTATCCGATTGAGAATCGGCGTGAATCGTGGCACTCAACCACTCTTCACCTCGGAGCACGCACACAGCATCGCTCCCCCGTGACCGCAGTCACCCAAGGACAAAGTCCGCAGCCTTCGTCAACTAATGACTCCAGCCTCGCGAGCCTGGCTCGCATATGCACCGTCTTGGCGCCAAGTTTTGTGCACACGCACGAGGTTCTCCCACCGTCTCCAGAACCTACCCACTGGCTCTGTACACGCTGTTATATAGGCGAGGCCCACGTGACCTACTACGTCACGCCACCCCCTCGCTTGTTATAACAGTGAAAAGCTTCTATAAGCCGGAAACTCCCAAAGCCTTGTGTCTCCCGTTTCCGCGTTCTTCCCTTTACGGAAAAACCCTACTTCCTGTGGCTAGGCTAATCCTTTTCCAAGCGTCCCCAAATAGATGCCATGAGGCACGCTGGCTAATACGTTACAATAGCAACGACAAATAGTGACTCTTAGAATTGATCTCGGGAGAACACCTTTTTCTAACTAGTGATTTCTAACTAGTGACTTGAGGATAATTTGTCACCACGGTACACGCGGAAAGAACTTTAGGAAAGAAAATGTACTTGAAACGAATGGAGCCGTTCCCTAAGGCCCCAAGAATGGAAGGTGCGAAGAATGTACCTCCGTACCTTCAGGTGGTGACATACGCTTTCTCGATGTCGAAAAAAATGCTACCAGGTGTTGTCGTAGTACGAAAGAAGTAGATATATGAGTGGAAAGGGAGACTAAGTGGTCCATGGTCGATCTGTGCTTCCTGAAACCGCACTGAAAAGATGCAAATAGATTCCTTTCCTCCAGGAGCCACACCAGACGTTTGTTTACTTTTCGTTCTAAAAGCTTGCACACACAGCTTGAAAGCGAGATTGGGCATTAACGTGAAGGGATTGTTCTGTCATTTCCTTCTTTATGCATTGGAATAACAATAGATTCATGCCAAATCCTTGGCAAGGAATGTTTATCCCAAATCAAGTTGAAATTGAGGAGGAGAAAAGAACGAGCATTTTCCGATATGTGTTTAAGCATTTGATTATCCATCAGGTCTGCTCGTGGAGCAGAATCTTTTGCACAAGCGAGGGCACAGGAAAATTCATCCATGGAGAAAGGAGCCTTGTAGTCTTCCTCCACGCGACTCGAGAAATCTAGTCTGCAGTTCTCCATTCTTCTTTTGGTCTTCAGAATGCTAGGATAGTAGTGTAAGGAGCTGGAGATATGATCCTAGTGAAAGGCCAATTCTTCAACTATATCTTCTGGTGAGGAGAGAAAATGTCAATTTACCAGAAGCCCGGAGACATACGGCGAAGGAAGTTTTCCACCGACCTGTCGAACCTTTCGCCACACTTTAGGGTGTATAGAAAGAGTGATGAAATCTACGCTCTCCAGGACGCGGCAATACTTGGCCGTATGGTCAATCTAGCTCTGGTTCGGGATCTTCTATAATTAAGTAGTATATACAAGGTTGGGAACTTGCTAAGCTTTGCCAAAGCCCGTTTCCGATCCCGCACCGCGGTGGCACAGTCCGCATTCCACCATGGCACGGGAGGATGGCGTGGGTGACCCGACGTCTTGGGGATGGCAAGTGAGGCCACATGAAGAACGGCATTAGTAACATGGGCAACCATAGCATCGATATCGTTTGAACGTTTCAGAGATCCTTATTTCTTTCTCGAAGGTTTCGCTCTCAGCTCGCGGAGAAAATGACAAAAAATTTACTTTGGGCGGCGGTAGATGGCAGCTGGCAAGTCAGAATTGCCAGCCGAGACCAAACGAAATAGAAAACTAATATGGGAAAATCTGTGCCATTCAGTTTTCATTCAATCATTCATATTTCCGGAGTCCTGCTACAACTAAAATATTAAAGAAATAATGAAATCTGTTCCTTAAAGATAGATTTGAAATAAGGCCATGTACAATTTTTCGACATTAAAATGGTTTGTTGGCATTCTTCACAACATTGGTAGAGCGAATGACAATGATTTGAGTTTTACAACACGTTGCTGTACAACCAGAGCCCAATACAACCACAACCTAAGGTTCGTTGTATAGGTCACACAACACTAGTAAGCAACCCAAGTGTTTCTCTTGATCACGAACACATCAGCCAAATATAAAGAGTACGCAATCTTTGTAATGTCATTTTTTCCTTTGAAGTTTCGGTTTAATTTTTCCACAAACGTAACAGAAGTTATCAGGTTAATTCGCACACTTTGGCTGTGAAATAACGATTTACATTTTATCGAAGCGATTCAATTCTGCAGACCATGTGGTGAATTTCACTTTAAAAAAATTACTGAACTGCAATGTATTTGAGGCACACTCCAACCAGACAACATCACGCACACTGTGGGGACAGTTCCGCATGTCACCGTCTGATTCAGAATCTGCATCATCATTAATAGGATAATACGGTATCATAAGGTATATTTAAAAACCGTGACCTAATATAACTTTTTAATGTGACATTCGTAATCTACTTATAAAATTGAGTATGTTGTGCACTTAACCTTCCGGGAGGTAAAAATCTGGTTCCCTAATGTTATCATTAGATATTTGGAGTTCAATGAAAGCACACAATTCATCAACACCATTAACTCTTCAGTGTACTTAGACGGCCTCCAAGGTCCGGAAGTCTGTTTACCCGTAACAGGTTATTGAAAGTGTAAGCAAACTATCACATTCATTACAAAAAATATTCACCCTATTAACCTTCTGCGGCCCACAGAGTAAGTGGAAACTCTCAAAATCCTAGCTCCGTGCATCGAAGGGTTGATATTACGAGTATTTGTAATGAACGTGATTGTTATCTTTATTATACTGGTCAGTTGCCGGTAGATATCCATCGACTCCCAATTAACTCCTTGATCGCTAATGGCCGGATTTAAAATTTTATCCCACCCCAGGGGTTCGATATCGACTCCATTGGGCACACCTAGATTAAACTCACAATTCCCAGAAGTTTTTTGGCAATGAACATATGTTGTTTTTCTGAGGATAGTAGAAAGTCGATCTAAATTATTTTCTCTTAAATACGAATTGCAAGGAGTTAACTCATTGAGTTATTGCGTTCAATACAAAAGTACCTTTCAGTCTGATTGCTGGTACATGGGTTTGGGGCAGGTGTGCCCAAACCCACTGAGGCTAGAGGTGGGGGTACGTGTGTATTGTATTTAGGGTGCATTTGTAACATGGGGAATACTCTCAGTACCTCATGCATCCAATCCTTATCATTCATTCGTGCCTTGCCCTGACCGACCACATGTGAGTTGTGTTCAATTTCTGTGCTTGATCGAAAAACTGGCTTGCCACACTAATAATAATGGCTAAAGCAGGGTGATAGGCATATGGGCTACATCGAACATAGGATCCGATCCCCCGGGTGAAGTGCCCTGGTGAGTGGAAGGCCCTGGTGGAAGTGGCCCCGTGGAAGCTCAGGTGCAAATACATGACAGCCGGAAATGGGTCGAGCAAAACCCAAAAGTATCCCTTACACCACCACCGCAACTTCTACTATTCTAAAAGTAACTTCCTTGTCACCGGCTGAAAATGTTTTTCATCTCAAAAAAAAAAAAAATAGAAAGAAAACAACAGAAAAAATTCAACACTTATTTTTTCGACATTGGAATTACATGCAATACGGACTACACCTAAAAGTTTAACGCTGAACGGGGAAAAAGGCATGGGGAAAAAACGCAATATTGCCATCGCTGACAGTATATTTAATACATTATAATATTGAATATAATTGTTGCTGACCAACAATTACCTACCAATTTTAAGTAAACTTAAAATTGTACTTCATGTTAATACAATGCAGCACAGATTTCTATTATTTTGGATTCCGCTTACACATTATTTATTAATACTGCAAGATAGCCAAAGGTGACAAAAACTGTAAGAGGATAGTTAGGGGTGCAGGAGTTACTTGTCCGCAATGGAATTGATCATTTCATTAGAAGGCAAGAAAAAAAATGTGCACTCTAAAAGGTCGATTGAAATACTGTTAAGTATTGGGTATATAATTTCATACTCACAAAATCCGTAGATTGGTCATTTCCTCAAAGTCTGTTTCGAAGAGAACTGTAAGGTTGTTTGCTTGAAGATCTCTGTAAAAGAAATGAATTCCATTACAATATAAGTAATATTAGCATTAAAAGCAGGAGCGCCAGAGAACACAACAGGCCTAGGGTAGTAGCACATAAGTGCTACTACCCTTGAAACAAAAATTCCCGCCCTCCAATACATAAACCAGCTTCTATTTCTTCATACAAGTAAATAACGTAGCGGTTAATCTGAATTAGAAATAAATATACGTGTTGAATTTAAAAAAATCGGAGTCCCTTATTACGTAGCAGCCTGTTGAGGTAAAGCTGCCGCCCTCTTCTCGACGCCCCTGTCAACAAGGTTACATTCTCAAATATTAATGAACAATGACTAATTAATAAGGTGAGTAATTACTTTAATGATATGAATTGTATCACTAGTTTATATCATTTATTTCAACCGTTGATTTACAACAGAATTTATTAAGGGTGTAATCAAAACCATCAGTAGAAATGCACATATATGATAAAAGTGTGAATAAACCTTAAACCAAAATACGATAAAAGAGTATAAAAAACAGTTCCTTTTCAATTGAAGACATTCACCTTTTCACACAAACTTATTTTATCCTGTCTTTTAAATCTTCATTATAACTAGGCAGTCGGCAACTTTTCGGCTAAATGTTTCTTAGCCATCATTAAGTCTGTGTTTCAAAGAAAATACAGATAATAGATTGACAATTATTATAATATATAATATTTTTAAAAGTATTTTAACCAATAACCATACGTCGTCATAATTTAGAGAATTTTTAACTAAATTTTACAGTTTTTATTAAATTCTGGGTTAAGTAGACAGAAGCTTTCCTGCATTAGTAATATGAGTTGGATTATACTAATTTTACCTCTAGAATAAAATATTAACAAAAACGTGAATAGTGTGAGATGCACGAATTCAGGTTGTCTCGAAACCATATCTATGGGAGACGAATGTTGTAATTTAACCTTGACCGATGGCTAGGAGAAATGCGGATAGAGTGGGGGGTATAAGATACGAAGTCGGCCGCTAGATTTTAAGAAGCAATGCCAATCTCCCGAATATCAGTCAAGCCTTCGCAACTTCTCATTAATTTGCGTGCTAACATTCTCAAGAATGCGAGGTATCTCCTGTGATTGATCTAGACCTGCTTCGGCCATTTCTTTAGATATTTTTTAAGAAAAACACGAACACGAGTTCTCGTCTTCAAAAGGAAATAGTTTTTATTACGCACCAATGAAGATGTATTTGAAATAGAGCCGTCCTCAGATTCTTTCGTTCCCGGCGACGAGACCAGGCCGTGATACTACTGTGTCCGAGAATGCCGGTTCCGGAACTGCCATTATCGAGAACGAACGATACCGAAATAGGCCTGTACTCGGGGTGCGCTGACAGCGTCGAATTAATGTTGGAGGCGTCACTGGATGCCTTGCAAAGGCTTTTTGCGATTCGCCAGATTTGTACGGTGACAAATGCATAAGCGAGCTAGCGGTATCTGTAGTCTTCGTAGATAGCCGGAGGCTTTGGCATATGAGCAAAAATAATGGAAAAATTACAATCCTGGCAAATATATTTTTGCCTATTTTCACGTAAATGTGTTTTAAGGCATATTTAACTGTCTAAGCCTTTTTTCTTAAATGTATTTCTATTTTCTTTCAGCCAGCCATTCTTTCAGCCATATTTTATTTTCGCTTTCACTTACTGCAGTCGTTCGGCCCCGGAGCTCTATTTTTTTACTAGTTCCTGACCGAGGATGTCATTTATTTTTGAATTTGACGTTCCGAATCATTAGATACCAAAAGCTCAGTTTCTTCGTAATTCTTTTCACAAAGAAAAGAAGCGGCGTGTTTTAGGTAACCGGTGAGTCATGGGTGAGCACTCGGCTCAGATTCGCGAAGCAACTTATCACTCGCGACTCTCCGCAAGTAGATAAGCCCGACATCCGATGTTCATATCTCACCAGGAAGGTAAGGGAAATGGAAGACTCTGTTGAAAGAATTACGTGTAGGTCTCTTTCGTATGCCAGTGATGGAATTGAAGACTCATTTCTAAGCTTGTCGTAAATTACAGTATTATGCATTTTTCTATTATCCAACAATGTTATCAATTTAATAATTTTCCCACATTTTATGTACTTAAAATATTACTTCGAATTATTGAAAAATCTACCCACTTGTAGCGGTAGGGCTAGGAGTTCAATGGGCTGATAAGTCATGGCAACTTACATCAATGTTCCACAATAAATTGTGCCAGTGACGAAAAGACGTTTTCACACAGGGAAGAACAGTACCCTGGAGCGCAACGAAATAAGGGCGGACCTGTCGGCACAAAGTGTTTTCGAATGCCCTTTATAAAATTGGGAGTAACTTTCGAAGTAGTGTAAATACTCATTAAAATAGGTCCCTTTTTACCTGGACCTGCCCGCATTGCGACCCTTGTGTGCCCGAAAGTTACCCCACTGACAGAACCATCACAATTATTTAACATATACGTCTTTATTACATAATGAAATTAATTCCAAAAGTTAATTCTGTGTAATAACTATGCAAAACATTCGAATTTTTAAGAAACTCAAATGTGATTACAATTAGGTATGAATGAATAATTACAATGAATAGGTTTGAATGAGTTTGCCCTTAAAGCATAATTTTTTGGCTTCCGAATGTAATGTCTCTGCGTGTCGTCTCTGCGTGTCGTCTCTGCGTGTCGTCTCTGCGTGTCGTCTCTGCGTGTCGTCTCTGCTCTCTCCGTTTTTTTTAAATTATACACTTTATTTTACATAATGATCCGTTACAAGTAACACTACATGTTTTCATTTGCATGTACAGTTTAGTTTTTTAACAGTAAAGGATGTTTAACAGATCTGAAACATGAAATACATCAATATGAAAATACTTAAAATAAAAATAAATTATCATGAAAATATTTAACATGAAATTACATCTATAAAATTTAAGACAATTTAAAGACTAGATTTATGTAAATACTATTTGTTTAATGCTCTGAATAAAATTGTTAAATTTCTTAGCTGTTCAGTATCCCAACTTCATTTTCTGTATTAGTTTCTTCCTTTCTTCGAGTAGTGAACATGGTATACTGGTCACCCCTACCACATACGCATATAATAAAAAACCTGTATAGATACAATTTAGTGTGTCCGTGTCCTCTTAATATTAACGTAAATTCTGGAGTTATAGGTAATTCTTGTCTTAATCTGTCTTTAATATTCGGAAAAAATGATTTTACTTTTCGTTGTGTGGTTCCATTTATTCTGCCAGATTTGAATTGCTTCATAGTTAAATCCATTTACTAATATAGATTTTGAAATTTTGTCATGTACAATTGGTAAATGTGTGTAATTATGTTTTGCTAGAATTTCTGCTACTTCATTACCTCTAATGCCCACATGCGCTTTTACCCACCGAAAATATATTTGCCATTCACACTCTTCAAGGTTTTTAATTGTATTTACTATGGATTTTATTATTGGGGTATGTTTTAAATAAATATTTGCCAAAATTGCCAATGCGACCTTACTTACTATTTATTGGAACTGTTTTGTTATTGTTTCTGGTAGGTTTATAAGAATTTGTAGAGATTTTAATATTGCAATTTCTTCAGCCTGATTATTTGGACATTTTTAACTTAGTCTATACTTTAATTCCATGATTTGTTTGTCCTCTTGAAATATGACTGCTGCTGCTCCCACCTAATCCCCTGATTTACTTCCATCTGCATATATTTGTATTCCAGAAGTCGGGCTGTCAGTCAGATCATTTCAGCCGGATGTCTCCATTGTTTTGGTTCCAGTGGCTTTTCATAAGATATTTCTCTAGGTGTTGCTTTGTACAACTTAATTTTTTAGGTCTTTGTACAACTAGGTTTTTTAGGTAAGAAGTCTATAGGCTGCATACTGGAAACAATACAAGAATTCGAAATTTGAACCCCGTCTCACAAATATCTGTTTTCAAAAAACGTTTTATGGATTTATTTCAAGTACTTCCGTTCACAAATGGAAAATTGTTTACAAATTTCTGGAAATGTGCGTATTAAAGGCGCAACAGATTTTAAATATATTTCATTTGCATAATTTTTTGGGGGAAAACAAAATAATTCCGCAAAATTAATTCTATATCACCTTAAACAGTGCAATTAGCACTATCTGTTGTAAACAATAATTGCGTTTTTGAGATAGTTTTCACAGAAACACGGAAAAGTGAAAGTGATAAAATATGTCATTAGATTAACCTACAAAATGGATCCCAACTTTGATCTCCAATACATCAACATCTATCCGTCTTAGTTGGAAACTTTTCAACATTCTTTTTACTATCCCGTATACATACATGTAAACTGAGTAATTTACGTAGTTTAGGGAAAGTTATGTAATATTGCGGAAAATTGACTTGGAGATTTCAACGTAAATACAAGTTCTGAGGTCCCCTAATACATAAAACTATGTCTTTTTCCATAACGGAGATTCCCCAGTCGATCTGACTCCACTAGAGACGCCGGGATTTTGGAAAACTTTCCTTAAAATTTGGGTGTACTATAGATCAAGGCCCTCGGGACACTTTCAATGTTTTCTGAAAAACGGCTCCAAGTATTTTTTTTTTAATGTCTTGTAAGAATGGAGTAAAATACGCTTATAATGTTCGCACGGGTCCAATTTTCAGGGTTAACTCTGCATTTTCGGAAATTTCAAAAGTTTATTTCCTGTGTCTTCCTACAACTACGAAATGAAAGAGAGGTTTTTCTT
Organism: Gryllus bimaculatus; assembly: GCA_017312745.1. Taxonomy (NCBI): domain Eukaryota; kingdom Metazoa; phylum Arthropoda; class Insecta; order Orthoptera; family Gryllidae; genus Gryllus; species Gryllus bimaculatus. The sequence continues at coordinate 2,198,176 of BOPP01000176.1, read as the reverse complement.
TTAAATGAAATTTGTTGACTATAATTAATTCTTTCAATAAGGTCATGTACGTTTATTTGAAAATTTTAGTTTTCGAGAACTATTACGTGCGATAAGTGTAATTTAAAAAAACATTTTTTCAAAAGCTCCGATTTTAGTTTTTAAACGTATGGTAGAGATAGTGCTAAATCCACGCTAAGAGATCACAAACATCTGTTTGCTCTATTCTTTCGTTTTTTCAAAAATTACAAAAATGTAATTAGACTTCTCTCACGTTAATATTTACACTAGCGGCAACTTGTTGACATTACTGTATTTATGAGTCCAGGGGCTTTAAATAATGTCAGATGTGACATTATCCCTTTTTACTTTCTTGTAGACGAACGTATATTCGTAGGTCCTTCAAGAAGTTTCCTTATTTATTTCTCTGAAAAACATGAGTTTTGAACTCAACTTGGTGCTCTAGGAACATTTCTTGAAATATGGCGACAGCACGCGATTCCTTCACGTTCGCCAGTACGGAAGCATCTGCCATGGAGTTACCACGTGAAAGCGTTTCCGCTTGTGAACTCCGGTCTGTTCATCGCATTTCCAGAGCGAAACATGAAATTGCTATCAATATCCATAGCCAGTTAGTGTTTATGGTGAAGAATGCATGTGCGATCACATGGTTCGCCGGCGGCGTGCATGGTTCCTGGGAGGACGGCAAAATGGACATGAGCAGAGCGGCAGGCCAGTTACCGCTACAGACATTGAGGCCAATGTTGCAGTTCGGAATGTGGACGGTGTGGAAGTCCTGGTAAGGACGTTGGACGATCCTCTGTTTGTACGATCCAATCACATGTCTTGCATTATCGAAATGTCTGTGCAAGATGGGTCCCACATTTGCTAACTGATGCTCACATGCAAACGTCCTGGGCTTCTGTCTCTCAAGTGTGGCTCTTTCGTGATAAAGCGTGTGCCCATGCAGCTTGAAGAACCCAGGTTTTTCAGCAGAACTTCAAAGGGGGCCTGGATCTCCATCCCCCTTATTCTACGGATATTTCCGCCCATCTCTCTCCACAAAACAAGCAGCACCTGGGGTGCAAGAGGTTTCCAACTGAAAAAAAAAGGTGAACCACTGGCTACGGCGATAGTGCGTAACCTGATGTACCGAAGGAATCAAAACACTGCTCCCAAGATACCAAACTTGTTTAGAAAGAAACTGTGCAGAAGTGGTGAAATATAGATGTTTCAGAATGAAAATAAAATACTTTCAAAGTGTAAATACCGCTTGTACTTTTTGTAAAAAAGGGAAACTTATTGGATGGCCATCGTACGTAATATAAACCTATGAAATTTTGCGGATTTCAAGATTTCAACGGGAATGCACGTTTTGGGGTCCCCTGACACCGAACAGTGTTTTTTTTAAACATCCATCCGTATGTGACTGCCACTAGCGCCTAAACCATACGTTTGATTTTTTGCATAATGGATATACCACGGTCAATCTGGCTCGACTGGAAGCGCAGCGATTACGAAAAACTCATTAAAATTTGGAAGTACTTTACATGGAGCCCCAGTGATATATTCAAAATCTCAAAAATGGCTCTACATTTTTTCTTTAAATGTTTTCAAAGAAAAACGTGTTGAATATAGTAAAATACGCTTATGAAGATCGTATAGGTCCGCTTTTCACTGTTCGCTCTAAATATTCGAAAATTTGAAAATTTTTAATTTTTCGTCTATTTTTATCTCCAAATTGAAGTAGGAGATTTTCCCCACAAGTATTTTTTCTATATAGTTCTTTCAACAAGGTTATGCACATTCTTTGAAAATCTTAGTAGCGTACAAAAAAGAAAACTAGTTTCTCAAAAACGGCTCCAAACTTTTACTGTAAACTTTTCGCAGGAATAGTGCTAATTTTTTTCATTGATCTCTTAAAGTATTTAAAGTTTCATTCATCCGTATTGACACATTCTAGTGTATAGACAGTGATTCAGCAAGATCCAAAAAAAGAAATATAAAGGTTATTAACACGTCAACATTATTATTCACATTAAAATAGCAAAAGTTTAATTCTACACTTTCTTCGATAGTAGTCACCAACAGTTAGTTTCACAAAGTCTACATGTTGCATTATGCGATTCGAGCCTGTGAGGTCTCTTCTTCAGGTGCATTCTCTCTAAAGTTAATACAATTATATTAAAACTCAATATTAAACAGAAATCCTCACTACATGGCTGACATTACGAGGGTTGCCTTTTATATTTCAGGAATAGAGAACAACAAATATTAATAATCTAAAATCACTTTATTGTTTTTCAAAATATTCCCCATGAAGATCTATACACTTTTGCATGCGTTTGAACCAATTGTCGAAGCATTTTTACCACTCGAATTGAGGTATCTCCAAAACATGCATTCTGAATGCAGCAACCGCTTCTTCAGGTGTCGAAAAACGTTGACCTCTCAGGTTGTTTTTTTTTTTACGCACGGGAATAAAAAGGTCATTCGGTGCCAAGTCAGGACTATACGGCGGATGACTCATCAAATCGATGTTTTGGGTGCTCAAAAATGCAGTTGTTTGAGCTGATGTGTGAGAGCTCTCATTGTCGTGGTGAAGAGTGATCCGGCGGCGGCGGTTGGTTTTCCTGATTTCTTCGAAGACACCTGGCAAACAAATCGTTGTGTACCACTCAGAATTGACTGTTCTGCGTTGTTCTAGAGGTACGGTTGCGACATGCCCAGTTTTTTCGAAAAAACAGTCGACCATCTGTTTGGACGTGCTTCGTGCGCGAACGTTTGTACCGCGATCGTATTTTGTGAGCATTTCTTTCGACCAATCGACACAAGACTTTTCTGCACGATTGACAAATTGTGTGGGATCCAACGCAAACAAATTTTTTTGACAGTCAAATGTTCACGCAATATTGAATGTATGCTGCTCCCACTAATGCGCTCGTATGTCAAAACATTGTGAGTACGTATAACCTCAAAACATCCAACTTTTACGATAGAGCTGTCAGTTGCCAGATTGCTACACCAGGGTTGCCAAATCCCGAAACATAAAAGGCAACCTTCGTACAAAGTATGGTTTCTACAAAAATTCTGATTATTTATTTACACAGTTCACTTCCACACTCGCACAGTCTGATGCACTGTCTACAATTAACAACGCAGACCAAGGTCCACTGTACTGCTGTTTTCCGCGATGCTTTCTTGAACTTGAAGCTCTTTGATGAAGTAAAAGCTGAGCTGCACACTTCACAGCGCAGGTTTCACTTCAGACAGACAACTGCATACTCACACTGACGGACTGACTACTTACTACTTCTTCTTAATGCTGACCCGCGGCCGCCGGCAGCGGCGAATTTATACCTGGCCGACGCCTGTCTCGACACAACCGGCACTTGCTCCACATTCTCTCAAAGTAGTCGTTTTCAATCTCTAATATTACAGGTTGCTCGAAATCAATTTTATGGTGTAGTCTGTTTTGTGGTCTCTGATAGAAGTATGCTGTGTAGGTAGCCTCTCATTTATGTGCTCGCCTATTCTGGATTCAATTTTACGTGACGTTGTTCCGATATATACTTGGGGACAGTCACGACAATGTATCTTGTATACGACATTGGACTGTTCTCCCGTATCGATCTTATCTTTAACATTCTTAACAAACTTGACTAGCTGTTTTGAAAACAACTTTCATCAGATACTTATGTAGAAGTAGGTCTTTTAACCTCAGAGACGTTTCTGATGTACGGAACAATAACAGATTAAATTCCGTGGTGGAATTTAGACACAGAAACTGAGTAAATCCCATTGTAACGTCGTGCCAAAGTGACCGCTGGACCCCACATGCCACGAGGATGGCGAGGTGGCCGGGGCAGTTTTTTAGCGGCAAGCGTACGGCTCCCAAAGCCGGGGCCTCCCTGAGGGGCCGGGGTGGGCGTGTCTTGGAACGCGGGTGTTAATGGCGCAGGGGGAGATGATGGGTGAGAACAGCTGATGGGCAGCTGAGCTCCAATTTGCAACCAGGCCCAGGGTTCGTTAATGATATGAAGTCGCCAGAGTAGAAGATCTGTCATGTAAGCACTCGCGAGAAGGCCGGAGAATAAACAGCCGCGGGAATTCGAGTTTGAACCGTTTCGCGGTGCGGAAGGCACTTGTCACAAGCCAGGGATTATCGCTAGCTTCGGCTGCGAGGTGCTGCTGTTAGCCGCTGAGGTCTGTGTCGGGCTGAGGCGAGTATGCATCAAGGATGTGCACTGCTCGAAGTGATGCGCTAGTTCCTCAGGAGTGTAATTATTGTACAGAAAACAATTGTATATAAATCTGTTCATAACAACTCCGTGTCTCTGTTTCACTCGCACCCGACGTCACACAGTATTATTTCGTATCTCACAAATATCAGAATAATTAATCGGCGATTTATTTATTTACGTCAAAAACAGTTAAAAACTGTGTGTGACGTGCTATGGGGGGAATTAATTTGAAGTTACAATTATGTCCAGAAGGAAAACAAGGGGCCATCTCAGCATTGCTCGAGGATTACTGCAGGAAAAACTGATAGAGATGGGGGTTACTGACCCAGAAGCTGAAGTACAATACTTGTTACAGGTTCTTTAAAATAAAACAATCCAAATGGTACATAATACATTAAATGTCATTGTTAAAATTAGTATTACTTTCCTTTCGGATGCTCGGTATAGTCTAATTGTATAGAAAGTTGTGCAGCAGAAAAGATTTTACTTAGGACTTCAACTTTTGTATCGAATTTAATCGTTTAATGTCATCTGGTAAGGTGTTGTAAAATGTACACGTTTTATATATGAATATTTTGTAGTAAGCAGTTGATACTGTCACCTGATAAAGATGATTACTACGTCGTTTATATATATATATATAGACAACGGCATTTGCTGAAAATATATTCCCGCCCTTAAGTAAGTCATTTTCGACAAAACCCACTGATTCATATATGAAGAGACAAGGTAATGGTAAAATACCTAGATGAATAAAGAGAGGCTTACAAGATTCACGTGGGTAGGATTTACTTATTATTCGTAGAATTCGTTTTTGGAATCAAAGTCTGGGAAATATAAGATGCATTTCCTCAGAATATTATGCCATAGCTCCGGAATGAACATTCGCGAAATATGCACAACGAGCAGTTTGTAGGCTGACTCAATTTGAAAGAATTCTGAAAGCGTAGCATAAAGAAAGTAATTTACTGTTAGAACGTAGTTTAGTACAGTAAAGCACATACTTTCTTGTATTTGTTTTCCATTTCATTTGGTCTCGGCTAGCTATTGGGATTTGCCGCATACTCTTACCGGCTGCCATCTATTACCGCCCAAAGTACATTTTTTGATTTTTTTAAATTTACGGTTTCCACATAGTAGAACGGAAATATTATATTAAGAATAATAAAGAACGGTAAAACCTCGTCGTAAATGGCAATTTTCTTTGAAAAAATTAGAGCGGTTTTTAAGAAAATGGCGTTTAAGCGCTACTGTAAATTCGATATTTGAACTTCTTTCACAGAAAACTTGTTTCCGAAAAACTCATGAAGTCATTTCAACCGCTTCCAGTCACAAATGCAACAGTGTTTACAAATCGCTGGAAATGTGCATATTACAGGCGTGAAAGATATTTTTAAAAAAACATTTGTGTAATTAAAAAATAATACAGCGAAATTAGCAATATCCGTTGGAAAAGTTTAATGAAAAAATCTGGATTCGTTTTGAAGGAAATGGCAATTGAGCGTTTCTAAAATGCTGAATTTTGATAAGGATTTCACAGAAAACGGTTGAGTTTTCGAGAACCTTTATGACATTAAATAAAGCACGTGTACTCATAAATACAATGTGAACAAATTGCCGCGAATTAACGACGTGAGGTCAAAAAAATGTCATCTTTGTAATTAAAAAAAGAAAAGCTTTTATGTCATTTTATAGGGTACATTTCAGCAATATCCCTACCAGAAGTTTAAAGAAAAAAATTGAAGCTGGTTTTGAGAAAATCTTGTTTTTGGTTTCAGGACGGAACTATCGATAATACGAAAGTCATAAAACAGACAAGGCTGTATAAGACGGAAACTTCCCTAAAACAAATTTCCCATCGATTTCAGCTTAGTTTCCTGTAGGTTCCCCACAGTGTGCGGCGTTGAAGTGCGATTGATAAATGGAAACATCCGGCAACAAATCGCCCTCCCGACACTACGTTCCCTGCCCCGGGCAGGGGGGGGCAGACGGTATCAAGGCCTGAGGCTCTTAGTGGAGGAAGCGAAGTCCACTCGGACCGAGTTACTCGGAGGCGCTCACGTCGTTAGCTTGAAGGTGGAGGCAGTGAGTAGACGGCTAACTTTTGGGTGGGATTAGGCGCGAAATTCGTTAGCCGGCATTCTCTGCGCAGTTGCGGATCTCAAACCCACATAAAAGCTTGGACGGGGAGCAAGAGCCCCCTTGTCAGATTGCATAGGTCTATGCGGAATGCACATCGAAACATACAAGGCGGAGGCGGTTAGGAAACTGGTTGGGGACTCCGAGCTTCCCACCCATTAGCCCGGAAGGATCAAAGTTGGGCACTTGGCTTAGTTGTGGCAGTGATCCGATATTCTGGGCAAAGACTCCCGGCATATGTGAGTGGCGCTTCATTTGACTCCGGCATTCGCCTGGAAAGTTAGTAGCTCTGAGCTGGCAGTGGGAAGCTTCCCGAGAGGGGTAACTGTGTTCCTGAGGGATCAAGATACCAGCCTATCAGCATAGTTGTGTGTCGGCGAAAGGTGCGGATAAAGGTGTACGTTTAGGTGCCTACCCCGAGGTGCAATCCGTCGGGTAGAACTAAAAACATGGTGTGACGTGTGTGGAGTGGTTGATCACGCACGGACATAGCTACGCAGAAGTGGCGCAGACTGGCGCAAGATCACAGGACTTTGGTGGACGAAGCAAGAAGGCGATACTAAGCTCCGTGTTGACGGAATTACCCTACGGCCCAACTGTTGGGCCCATTCCCGCCGACCTTTGGGCAGGATCGAGTGAGGGACTTGTCCCCAGACCCCAAACATAAATGTCCGACGTGCCGTATAAATCGTTGCCTAGATTCCAGCGATACGTCGATTGCTTTCATTTGGAGGCTGTGAGGGGACGAGTTGAGAACATCAAGCCACACATGCCTTCGTCCGGGCAGTCCTCCAGTTGGCTCGCAATTGGAATGGCAGAGCTGATATTCGCGGTCAATTTTAGAGGGATTCGTCCCGGTGTATTGTGAGTGACGCTCAACTCACCTTCGGTGATAGCGTAGAAAGCTAACTCTGAGCTGGACGAGTGGCCCAACTAGGAGTTGGATTGAGAAGTGTCAAAATCTCAGTCCATTTTCGTCCGGAGAAGCTCCCAAGCGGGAACAAGATTTTGGGGTTTTCACAGGGATGGGGATTTTTTTATAGTTTCTACAAAAGCTTGTACAGACGGTTACCAAGGGGAAGGGTAATGATGCCCTGTGATTTGGGTAATGAATTGCTTGGCGCGAATCAGTATTTAAAACTGATATTTTCCCTCTGTATGAGCCAATTACAATACCTCGCCTTCACCTCAGGGATTTTTACCTGTCGGCCAAGAAACATGATGTGACTCGTGAGGCACGCACCGGTGCTGATCCGTATACCGGCATTGAGTATGGTACTCAATGACCGGTAGGTCGATGGAGACGCTGAACCATAAACAATACACCCATAATCTAAGATAGAACGTATGATGGTTTTATACAGGTGCAAAAGACATACTCGGTCTACACCGCATAATCTACCAGTATGCGAAGGATGCGAAGGAGTGTGCATGATGATACACATCGGATCGTCATGTTTTGAATATGTGTACGCCATGCGAAAATCCTGTCGACTGTCAGGCCAAAGAAAGTGGCAGATGCGACGAAGGGAAATTTGACAACCCCAAAAATGATCACAATGATTGCGGAAAGTGATGAATTCTACACAAGTGCATTCAACTAGATTTTGAGGTGGAGAACTCTAATATAGTTTTATCGCTCCATTCCTGCAGCTTCTTGAAGAAAAGCTGCAACTGCCTCTCAATAACTCGCCAGCTCTTCGACAAGAAGAATATAAAAGTCATCAACGAAGAGCAATGCTTTCACAGGTTTTCGAATGGATGTGATACAATTGATAGCAACGGCAAAGAGTAACTCTCAGAATTGATCCCTGGGAACACCGTATTCTTACTGGTGACTTGAGGATAAAGTGTCACCAAGGCGGAAAGATCTTGACGAAATTAAATCTACTAGAAACGAAAAGAGCCGTCTCCTAAGGCCCCCAAGAATGCAAGGTGCAAAAAATGCTGTACCTCTAGGTGGTGTCATATGCTTTCTCTATGTCGAAGAAAATGCTACCAGGTGTTAGACCACGAAAGAAGTGGATATTTGAGTGGCAAGGGGGATGAAGAGGTCCATAGTCGATCTGTGCTTCCTGAAACCACACTAAAAAGGTGTAAATAAATTCCTTTGATCCAGGGGCTAGTGGGCCCGATTGGGCGATAACTTGAAGGGATTATTCGGTCCTTTCCTTCTTTAGGTATTTAATAGCAATCAATTACCCAAATGGGACGTTCATCCCACATCAGGTCGAAAATGCGGACGAGCATTTTCCGGTAAGTTTTTAAGTATTTGATTATATAGCTGGTCTGGTCCTGGAGCAGAATCTTTTGCACAAGCAAGGGCACAGGAAAATTCATCCTGGAGAAAGGAGCATTGTAATCTTCCTCCAGTCAACTCCAGAAATTTGGTCTGCAGTTCTCCATTCTTTTGGTCTTCAGAAAGCCACGAGAGTAGTGTATGTGCTGGAGATATGCTCGCCATGAGAGAGACAGCGAAGAAAGTCACCGACCTGCCAAACCTATCACCTCACTACTTTAGGGGGCGTACGGAAAGAGTGATGAAATATACGTCCTCCAGGACGTGAACTTACTTTTCCGTATGGTCAACCTAGCTGTTTCATGATGTTTAATTTATTAGATTATCCATGGTTGGGAACCTACTAAGCTTTGCCAATGTCCGTTTCCAATCACGCACCGCGGTGGCATAGTCGGCATTCCACCAAGGCACGCGAGGATCTCGTGGTTGACCCGCTGACTTCGGAATCGTAATTGCGGCCGCGTGAAGAACATCAGTAAAATGGGCATCGATATCGTTTGGGCAGTTTTCCAATATCCGAATTTTCCTCGAATGTTTCCCACTCAGCTCGAGTTTGCCAGCGAGGAAAACCAGCTACTTTTAATGTTGAGAGAGATAAACGAGATGCCAGATGGACAGGAAAGTGTTTGAAGCCACGGAAAAATATGTGATTTCACCAGTATTCAGAAAAATTAAGTTCTGGTTGTCAATAATATTTTCAAGTATATTGCCTCTCAAGCAAGTCCTAGTGCATCCCAAGCGGGATTGTGGGCTTTAAAATCCCCAACAATTAGAAAAGGGGCGGGCAACTGAGATAAGTTCCGACAGATACGACATGATCAGACGAGATATATACGTTTCAAATAGTTATCGATATAGTGCGGAAGTTCACAAGAACGCAAGATGTCTAAAGTGCGATTCCTACGTATGCTTCTTTGGACATCAGGTGAGAAATATAACGACTCCGCCATGTGCTCGGGGGCATCATCGATGTAGCAACAAAAGCCACGAAGAGAAAGATGATGCTCAGAAAGATGATGCTCAGGAAGATGTGTTTCCTGCAGGCGGATAACAACGGGTCTGAACAGAGGCAGCATCAGCTTTAATTCCTCCGAACTAGTTGGAAAATCATTGAGGTTCCACAAGAGGAGAGCCTTAACTTTTAGATGGTAAGTTGGTGTGCTTCTAAGGGAATTTTTCTTCTCCTTTTTTTGTTTATGCCTATGTTGCGCAAAGGGGCGACTGCCCACCCCAGCTGAAGTTTCCTCCGAGGCAGATTTCTCCTAAGCACTGCTCGACTCTCTAAGAGATAGCTCAGAGCGAGTCACAGGGGTCGGGTCAGGTGGTCGGAGTTTAAGGAACGATCATTTTTTAGTTTGTCTGGGCCAGAAGGCCGAATGACATCGGCCTTAATGCGAGGCTGAAGTGAATTCTAGGTCCGACTACGCCTGTGTGGTTTTCCTGGACAAATTGTAATTAGAGGGAATTATCTTCCCACATTGCAGAGGCGATGTCTCCTCCGGGAAGTCCACTGGAGACACCTGACAACAGTAATGAGCAACTGGGGGAGTAGCAGGTGAAGTCTGACAACTTGTTGCTTTTGCCGCCTTGGCCAGAGTACAAGAAAATGAACGCCCGAGATCTACAGAGTTCTTCACTAAGTATCGATGTTTAGCCTCAGGAAAATATACTTTCTCCGTCACTCTGATTTCTTAGATCTTTCTCTCTCTCAGATACGTAAGGCACCTGTTCGCGTTGGCAGCATGGTCTCCTCAGTTAACACAGTGAAGTGGGAAGGCACAGGGATTCGTACCGTTCGTGGATTTGATTCACTTTGCGCAAACAATACTTACAGTCATGCACCGCTGTTGGGTTGGCTCTGACACTTGAAGGAACGCAGGTGGTTTTGACCATACTGACGCACGTGGACATTATAAAACCCACAACTAATTCTCTGGGAGAGAGGGGGGATTAAACGTCCGGATCAGAGTGCGAGTAGGGATCTTTCTCCCGTTCTCCTTCCTCTTGATCCTAAACAACTCCGTTACGCCGTGACTCTTAAAGAAAGAGTGTTCGACCTCACTTTCGGAAGCACTCATCGTGATTCGCCACTCCCTTAGATAGGTTAAGGGTAGGGTGAGTGGTCACTTCCACCTGGAGGCGAGAAATCTGCATTGTTTTTGATATTTTTTTCGATTTACTCATCGGAGTGTGCCTCGAAGAGAATGGTAACGTTTCTTTTAAAAGCTTGGAGTTTACCGAAACTGTCATCAATGGATCGCGCGAGACTAACCGCACTAGAACCTTTGAATGTTCTCCCCTTTTCCGTGCACGCCATCAAAAGGAAACGTGGCTTCTTTGGTTCGTCATCTTCCCTAAGGAAGAAACTACTCAAATCTACCGTTATCTCAAAAACATCGCCCCTTCCTTCCGGAAGAGGGCAAGGAGTTTGTTTTATGCTCAACAGAATTGAAGCGGATTCCTCTCCGTGCTCCCCACCCACCATGAAGCCCAAAGGGGCACCCCACTGGTGTACCAGGGTTGACACGAACATATAATGGGAAGATGTCACAGGAAACCTACAAGGAATGTTCCTCATAATACGTTCACAACCTCTCTCGCTAGGTGAAAAGCAGAAAATAGCACAGGGAGTAGTTGAGAAATAAACAGGTCCCTCAACTGCCAGGGCACACATTCCCTCCGACACGGGTCGCCATGCACGGCAAACACATGGGTTGAAGTTCTGCAAACGGGGGGGGGGCAGTGAAATAGAAAGGGTAGTCGAAAAGAGAGGATGCTCTAAAAGAACGATAATGAACGATGGGGAAGAAAGAAAGGCTGGTGAAAGAAAGCAATACTTGAATGATACCGCTGCATCCCCCCGGCAGGACGTGGCCGACCAACCTCGACGGAGGATGGTGCGCAAGATGAGTTTCCTGAGAGCAGACTATGGATGGTCTAGATGACGAGAAATTATCCATCTAATTCTTCTGAATATGCACGAAAGCCGTTTAGATTTCACGAGAGCCAATGTAGGGATTTTGTTTGTAGATTTTCATTTTTCTCACCTTCTGAAAAGTTGTAGAGGAACTCACGTGGTACTCCTCGTCATTTGCAGAGACACCCTGACTGCTGCTGGAGCCGCTGGTCGCTGGTGTTGGGGGATTTCTGGTATTCTGCCACAGGCGACAGAGATCTACATGGGCTGGAGGATCGCTCAATTCGAGTCACGGAAATAGTCAGAGGGCGGGACTTCAATAATGAATTTTGTTCAGAAGCTATATATGACTGGAACATATTTCCTTAAGGGGCTTAGTAGATGTGATCTGTGGCTGGAGGTGTTTTTGGTTAGGTTTTTAAACTTTGTTGGAGTTGACATATTGCCAGCCAAATTACTTCAAATTTGGCGCCTTGTTTTTTAACACAGCGTTTGATGTTCTTTGAAGGCGTTTCAGAGGAAAGGATTGTACATTTTAAACTTGGTGCCTCCGAGATAGTCTTAATTTTCCCCAAAAAGCCGCGCGAATTTCTTCTCTGCGGATGAAACATTTTTTCGTACAAAGTTCTTTGAAGACGATTGTCAACTGCTTTCTATTAGTTCGGAGTGTCACCGAAAGATCGCTCCAGCTCCTGGGCAACCCCGGCGTCGTATTGTCACCACAAGCTAATGCATAAAGGTGAGCAAAAGCGTTTTGAACGACTTCAATCCAGGGTATGCCAGGCACTGGATGTAGTAGAAACACGAAGCAAATGGCCAAGGCATTCGTAAGGAAAGGTTTAATTTAGTCTGGACAGAGGTAACTGTGACAACTTCAATACTCATTAATTCTTTCTCCAAGTAACAATCGTCAATTGTGTGTCGTCTCTTTCCCAGAACACTGTCTGACAAAAACTACTGATAGAATAGGCGATGTTCCGTTGCAGTTTCTATTAAAATGCCCTCCCAATTTTTTCTTCGACTATTTCGCAGCCTGAACAGTTGGAATTATTACCTTTCTATCTTGGATGCACGCCGTACGGACAGGGAAATCTATAGGCGACACCGAACAACTGAAGTGCGCTACTAGAGCAGGAGCATGTCGTGTCAGACAACTTTCTGTTACCCCTGAGGACTTGGTCTTTAAAGTAGTGAAGGATCGTGACAGGTCTAGAGAATTTCTAGCCTGGTGGCGGCGTTTGGCCTCAGGGAAGGAAACCTTTTCGGCGACTCTTATCTGAATCTTATCTTATCCTGAATATTTCTTTCCCGGAGAAAGGTAGGGCACTGGTGGTAGTTGGCTTGGTGGTCATCTCCATAATTGACATAGTGCGGTGGAGCAGCGCAGTGATATGGATCGTGCACTGATGCACCGCACTTCACGTGCTAATTGCGGCTCACTCATTCGTATTATCGAAGGAGGTTATTAGACAAAATGTGCTTAAAATTGAAGAGCTTATTTTCTAAGTCTCACTGTTTCCTCCCTGGACACCCGTATATGCAATTTACTTCTCAACTCTGGAAAATTCCATTCCCATAGGAAAAGAGCGTTAATGATGCCCCATTTACGAAAATCCAATGGCGCAGCCACCAAACACGAGTGAAACATTCTAGATTCACAACAGATATATACCCCAAGATAACGATTTGGGCATAAGATGTCGCGCGAAAGACAAACAAATAAATAGGCGGTAATAATAAAGCGGTACCATCAAGGCCACTGGGGAGAATAAAAGGCGCAAACATTCGGAAGTATGTAGCAGGATACCGTCGGGAGACACGAAACAAGATTCCAGACCATCAGCACGCGAGTACGCGCCACACTTAGGTTTTTGTGTGCGATGCGATGAAGTTATAGATACATGGATATCATCTGTAATTCCATCACAGATAAATATTCATATTTGTGATGTTCATATTTCTTTCCTGAATATTTCCCATTCAGCTGAAGGAATAACCGGCGAGGACAGGCACAGAGTCACGGATAAGTACCGCGACACCACCATACAGCAAAGTCCGTTTTCGTAGGTACAAAACTCGCAAAGAGGGGAAGATGGGTTGTCTGAAGGCAGATTATGGATGGGCTGTGGGGAGAGGACTTCAATTCTTCGGAACGTAAACGGACACCGTTTACGTTCCACGAGAGAGTCCTGGTTGAGAATTAGTTGTAGTTTTGTTATTTTTCTGTTACTGTCGATGACATTTGTCTTCGGAGCACTGGAGAGTAATAGTGAAAGATCTGTGTTCTTTGTCAGGCACCGACGTTTTGCGTCAGGGGAGGAAGACCATCTTCTGAATCTCCCTCTCCCTGAGAAAGGTAGTGCAGTGGTTGGAGTGGATCGGATGGTCACCTTCGCAGCTTGCACAATGCTGTGGTGTAGCGCAAGATCGTGGATAGTGCGGGGGCGTGAATCGACCAATAGGTGTCTCCAACAAAAGGCTCTTTGTCCTGCATTTTGTGGTGTATGGCCAACCCATTGGCACTTGAAACAACGTAGTGTTATACTCATAACGCCTATCACGAAGGTGGTAAAATCTGCAACTGATCCTTTCCGAGAGGGACAGGCACTTAAATGTAAAAAACAGTTGAAGTGGAGATTACTTTCTCATGCTCCTTACTAATAGTGTTCCGCAGTGATGATACCGCTCTCCGCAGAGAAATTTCATTGTTCACCACTCCCTTGCAGAGATTGAGGGTTGCATGAGTGATTTACAATAGATATTTCAAAACCATTTTCAATTTATACGCATTTAATTCCGTCAAGAAGGCAGTGTAACGTCATAGCACATGACGGCGGGGGGAAGGGGATGGGCCACGAGCACCAGGCTGGCAGCAACCAGAGCTCTGCGGCTTCTGAAGGGAGCGGGCTGGGCGCGTGTTCTGGGAACGCGCGACGCGTACAGCGCAGGGGGTATGCCCCATGATGACCGCCTTGGAATGCATCTGGTCAGCGAGCTCTATTTTGTACCACGCCCCAAAACTTCGTAATGAGTGAGCCTAGAGCGGGGGAGATTGCCACGTGATTCCCCGCGACAGACGGTAGCGGAGGTTAACTGTCGGCGATATTTGAGTGTGAGAGAAATCTCAGTGCGGATGCATTGTCACCCGTGAGGGGATAATCCGTGAGGGGATAGCCACAGCTAGCGAGGGGTGCATTTCGCCACGGAACAAGAGGCCATGGGCGGCACTAACATTGGCACGCTGGGGTTCTCAGAGTAAGACTGGGACCTGTTAGATGTACTGTGGAGTACAGAGGAAAAAGTGTTTCTTAGAAGTGTAAACCATGTACAGTTAATGACTTTAAATAAATCTGTTCATAGAAACTCTGTTTTTACTCATATCACGGCGACGTCACAGTACTGTAAATAATTTCTTACGTAGATATAAGAAACTCCATTTTAAGGACTATTCTCTACCATTCTATTCCATTCTATTCTCTTTCTCTACAATAATAACCTACAAGATAAAAGTTTGAAATTTGGGAAAATGTTAAGTTAATTTCAAAATACTAGATAATAAACTAGGAAATAAAAGTTAAAAATTAAAAATTAATTAAAAAATAAAGATAATACTAGAAAATAAAAGTTCTATAAAGGAGAGAATATCTAATTGATTTAAATCGCTATATAGAGCAGCCTCCAGTGGTTCCTTCCATCGTTTATGACTTTTGCATCCTCTTTGTCAGTGTAGTTCTCTTTTTACTATCTTGAAAAAGATGGAACTGTAAGTAACCTATGAGTCTCAATAAAAAATATTCTTTGTTAATAAATGTATTACTACTAATGCGAACGGGCAGAAGAAGCCTTACGGCCTCAGCCTCGCCACAAATAGACAGTATTATTGTTACAAGAATATATACAACAATTGACGAAATAGATATGTGCAATTTATTTGCATTGACGTGCCTACTTTTAGTTCTCATAGTCTTATTACGTGATCATATACATTAAAAAACAATATAATTATCCAAAGAAGTCAATGAGGATCCAGGTCTCCGACACAATTTCCTATGACCCTCATTGGCGAGAAATGTGTCGATGAAAGTACAATTTTCTTAACTCAGAATTTCTTCAAGAAATTGCACCAGACATCGGTTTTTAAAAAAAGGATTTTCATTGAAAATACTCCTGTTGTATTTTATTGCTGCTTGTGTGATAAAGTAACGAAATAAAGGTAGCTTTGCCGAGTGATGTGACATAGAAGCCGGTAAGACTTTTCTCGTAGGGAAAATGAATTTGATGAATTAAATTGAGCAACTTCACTGTAATGTACAATATACAATTCAGAACAGATTGTGGTATCTTCCTGAACAATATTTTATCCTTGTCGGAAAAAACAACGTCCGTGGCTCTATCATAGAACATAGCAAGTTATAGTTGAATGTTTTATACGAACGTTCCTACTACAATGCGTCTAGCAAGCGGCAGCCAAGCCGGTGGGGGTTGGAGACTTCTGGGCATAGCCTCTATCGTCCTTCCGCCACCTTTCGCACTACGGTTCGCAATTAAACGTTAGCCCTAATACATTCTAATTTTTATTTAATCTAAAATTATTCCTCTTAATTGGACCTACGAGTCGTGCTAAGTACTTTGGATTAATAATCATGAGAATGCAATACAGTGATTTTACATTGTAAGTTATTTGACTTAACAACTATTTACAGTGATAGTGGGATATAATAATTTTAAAATATCATTGAGTAGCAATACAAATCTAGTAATACATATCTTAAAGCATTTACATTCACATTTATTATATTACCCTAAGTGAACTTTAAGCCAGCTAAGGAAATACAATGTGAGATTTTCGGCAACGCAAGAACAAGCTCTATGGAGCATTTACGTTTACATTTATTTTGAAAACCTAATGAAACCTATACCAATTATTTAACTATGTACACTTGAGTCTAGTTGGAGAGAGATTGTCAATATCGGGTCATTCGCTTTGCGACCGGAGTGCGGCAGCCTTCTGAGCAATTTATGTGGTCGGCAGTGCGGCTAGCGGCGGTATGTGTCGACAAAGCCTAGGTTTGGCAGCATACACCAGCTTCAGATGATGGTGAATCACCGCCGCCAGGCGAGCCGACTCGTCCACGCCGCTCGCGTTCGTCATGTTCCCTTCCACGTGCCCTTCCAGCCACACGCACCCCTGCCACAGATTATCCAGTTAGGGAGTTGCCAAATCAAGTAAATGTCGGCGCACACACGTGCCAACGACCGGAGTTCAGTGAGGGACGCAAGCTAGCAGCGGTATGTGGCGACAAATGGCCTGTAAATGGTGTGTGGGGAGAGGCAAGCTACCTCGTCCAACTCTTAGTCGTGCTGCAAGATGTGACTCTACGATCCCTCGTTTCCATCCCTTGGACCGAGGACCCAGGTGGGATCTACTCCCTAGCGAAACCACTGTTGATTAAAGTCGCGCCCGTCTATGAAGTGATTGTTGGGTGAGTTTGTTGTCAACTATTGCGCAAACGAGTGTTTAGCCATGTGTATGGAATGTAGTTTCTGATGGTGAGTGTCAGAGTGTTATTGTTCACGTTCAGTTCTTAGCCAAAGCACGATTCGATTAATTTCCGCCGCGAGGCCCATTGCGGATATTCGCATAGAATATGAATCGAAGAAATCGTGCATAGATTGTTAATTTGTCTGTCACAAAATACACGTGGCATGCAAGCGGCGTTTCAATGGTTAATTATGGTGCAGGCTAAGTATTCCGGAAGTGCGACTAATTAACAATTCAATTAGCCTCCGCCGCGAGGGCCATTGCGATCATTTGCAGACGAGAATAGATGTTTCTCTCACCACAGACCCAGCTTAGAGAGCTTTACTCTGAACGGTCCGTGTCCCAACATTACCTGCGTGAGTTGCGGCCCACGACGAAAATGAATGTGTGCAAAATAATTAACAGAGGGTATACCTAAGTTTAAGGAACAGATTGGATTCTACTAATTTACTTGAAGTAATAGGGCCAGTAGTGTGAGAAGGGCCATCAGCATTTTGTACGCGTGCAGTTACAAATACAGTGTTCTATCCTAATGGTTCGTTACCACACAATGGTTTCATGCTAGGACGAAATTGTTTCCAAGGGATCAAAGTAACGTCCTGGTTGTGGAACTAAAGCAAAAACCATCCTGGAATTTGTGCCTACAATATCTCGTATCGTCTTGCTACTTATAGAAGAAGGTATTTTATATGTTCATTTGGGCAAAATATTAAGTATGAAGTCGTTGTGTTGTTGTATGCACAAACTATTTCTGGTGGAGTGCAAAAGTCATCGATTGTCCACGCTTGCGAACTTGTCCTCTGGCAGTGGTGTCATCCCATTCACTGCCTGTCACGGTGTTTTGTGTCATGGAGCGATTGCTTGGGAACTTTCGGAAACATTATCTTCCTTAAGGTTTTTTGTATGGTTTGACTGATGAAGCAAGCCTGTCGAGAACCCCTTTTGTTCACCACAAATACCACACGGGTCAACCGGAACTGGATGCGCAACCTCTAAAGGTGGATGGGGCGGTCTAACGCTCCACCACGAGAGCCCCCTCCGGTAGCCCCTGCTCGGGGCGCGCCCTGCGCCATTCAACGCAAATTTCATCGGAGTCGTTAATCTCAAACGTCTGCGCACTACCGGCATCGTGTTTCAACTTATTGTTAGGGAAGTCGTCTCACCTACAGTGAGTGTCCAGTCCAAATTAGTACACCATAGGTATTTTGAGATAATTGTGAAGTTCATAAACAGTCTGATCTTACGTGCACGAAGAGCTTAGAGCATGATTCTACTTATATTTACTGCAATTGGTGGACGAATATAACAAAATATGATTGTTTAAACACCGTAATAAATTTACAGCGTTTAAAGTCAATTATTTAATATTTTGTAACATGGCATGCTAGCTAAGCATTTTATGGTCTTTTCTGATAACGTGGAAGAGAATTGCAATCCCCGTGTTTTTATGAGTTTTTATTGTAATACTTTTCCGTCTATATTCCTTTATGTCCTACACAATATCTATCGGTTTCAAATTGCAAGTTTCCTGGCCAATTTGACATTTTTATTATTTATCTTGAAAATATGTTCCTTCAAAACTTTGTAACATGCCAACGAGTCGTGTATGAACACAAAATCCTTGTTCAGAAACCATTTTTTCACGAGTAAGGAGATTACATTGTAGCATCTTGATGTGTTTGTCCTGGCGTTTGGTTCCTTGCATGAAGTACAGCCTTTCGGTACCTTGGTGTCAAATAACTCACTCAATTACTTTGTAAAGGCGATGTTTTACTTCTTTCACTAGGCAGTAATTTTGATTACGCGCGCGTCAAAAGGACAGGGTTTTGTCTCGCAAATTTTGGATTGACGACTCGTTTGACAGGCAAACCTACTAAATATTAATTTTAGGAAACTACTTGGCTGCCCTGAAGACGCCGTTTTGGCCGTCATTCTGCAGCCTTCCTCAGTGCAATATGCGGATGGTCGCAGTTCAGGAAGGGCGCAGAATAGCGCCGAAATAATCGCACCTGTGCCTGGTATGCGGTGTCTCCCGGACAGTCACGTAGTTACCGACTCCAGCCTCGGAAGCATACGCTCTCCCATCTGCAGTTGTTTCAGACTAGGGAAAGAAAGTTGTGATTTCCCTTCCCTAAGAATTGATTCTGTATACGTATAAATAAGTTTATACAATCCGGACACGTGTCAAAACCCTGGACTTTGTAAATAATAGTTATATGAAAACTGAAAATTGATTTAAAGCAGAACCACACTGCGAAAACCCATCCCCCGAAATAGGGTTTATTATAGGCTCGGTACTGAGCGAGAGAAACCAATCCAATACTGCTGAGCATTGGGATTGAAATGCACAGAAAATAAAATAGGCCCTTTAGTTTTATCCTGAATGATAATTTCCATATGTTCCTTCAATTTTACTTTACATTGATTTCGGCTTCTGCTCTTTTCTGTCCACCCCTGCAATGGAATGGGGCACCCAATAGAACTAAATCTGCAAAATTGTAAGAGAAGGATGGATCAAAAAGATTGTATTTTGTACAATACTGCCTAAGAACATAATCCGGGTCCAATCTGTCTGCCTTCATTTCCCCACTGTCCTCATCTACCCTTCACCTGCACCCGAACTGTCCCTCATCATTTATCATCCCATTTATCTACCCGTCCCCCAAAACACACTTCCTGTCAGAATTTTCCTGTCTTCAAAGACGTGTCCCCATGGGACATGCAAACCTTGTTTAAAAGTCCTAGGACGCATCGATTCCGAGTTATTCGGGATTATAATATGTGTTGCAATAATCTTGGTGTTTGTACATCACAACATGCAAACTTCTATTTTTTTCTTTTGAATTCTGTTCGATATAGGACTGGGGTGCAATTCTCTATCCACCAGCATCACACAAGGTGTTGTGCCGATGGTCTTATAAACTCCTAAATACTATCGCATTTCCTTAGAGTATGATATACTGACAGATTAGGAAGATTTAATAGTATGATAATTTGTTAATAAAACAAAGTCAAAATATAACTAGCTGCTACATTGTAAACAAATAAATAATTGACAATAAAATAAATGCACAGAACTGTTGCAGTAATTTTTAAAGTATATTTAAAGTCAAGATGATTTCAAGGCAGGTAAATGGTAAAAATGGTTTTCATTTCTTTAAATACAGCCCAGAGATCGAAAAAATGTGCAAACTTGTAACAGAGGAGCTTTTAAAATTTTTCGAGCCTATTCCAGGGTTCTTTTTCGAAAATATGTTTGCATTTGAATTTGGCTCTGAGAAAATATTAAAAAATGTTCGTTCTGATAGCATGAATTATTTTACTACTTTTCATGGTTTTACATTCAGATAATAGAGTATAGTTTATGAAAAAACACGTTTTGGGCTGTAGAGGGGTGTGGGTAAATACCCACAACGCTCTACAGCCAGAAACTTGTTTCCAGGCTAAGAAACCGTTCAAAAATATTTTTATGTTAGACTTATAGTTAATGGAACTACTAAATGTCATTTGGTTTAGGGAAACTCTTTACCATCTCATCCGGGGGTTCCTTGTTCTACGGGGTCTATGTCGGATCTCTTTCCCCGCCATGCATGCAGGCTAATATGTTCGTCTGGGGAATTTTCACGGTTTTAGTTTGATGACAAGACGCGCCGTCGTGGATAAACGCATCCATTACACATACACGTACATTAAACCATATTGCGGCTGATTCATTAAATCAGGCTATGACAGTAGTTTTCCGCAAAAACTATTAAGTACCGGCCATGTTTCATCGTCCTGAGAATCTCAGAATCCCAGAATCTCATCGGAGAAGCTTCGGGAGGGGGGGGGAGGTTACATGGATGGGGAGGGGCTTCGGGAGGGGGGGGGGTTATATCGAAATTTTGCAATAGTGTGTAGTGACGGATACCAGGAGGATGGGGTAACGATGGCCTAAGTGCGATTTCCTGTCATTTGGGTGAAGAACTGCTTGGCGCGAAGTAGTATTTATAGCTGATACTATCTCACTATATGAGCCGATTACAATATCTCTTCTTCGGTTCAGGGATGGTTCACCAATACCGGTCAAGAGACATTCAATTTGATTCATGCTGTAGACGTCTCAGCTGATCCGTATACCGGCGTTATGTATAATATTTAATAACCGGATCGTCAATAGAGACGCTGACCCATAAATATATAATCCATATATTTATAAACACATAACTATAAAACCCATAATCTACGATACGACGGATAATAGACCTATATAGACGCAAAAGACCTACTCGGTCTGCGCTCTATGATCCACCAGTAAGGGTACGAAAGAGTGAAATCGTGATACACAATGGCTCTTCAACTTTTAAATGTGCTTTCGTCATGTTAAACTCTTGTCGAATGTCAGGCTAAGGAAAGAGGCAGATTCGACGAAAGAAAGTTGACAACCCTCCAAAACAGATCAGAACGATTATGGAGGTGATATATTCTACAGAAGTGCATGCACCAGGATTTTGAGATGGAGAACTTGAATCCAGTATTACCGCTACAATCTTGGAATTTGTTGAGAACAAGTGGTAACGACCTATCAATAACGTGCATGCTCTTGACGACCATAATAAGTCATCAACGAACAGCGATGCTTTCACAGGCTCTCGACTTACTGATGCGATACTATTGATGGCTATGACATAGAGTGACACTCAGAATTGATCCTTGGGGATCACCGTTTTCTAACAGGCGGCTTGAGAATAACGTGTCACCAACGCGGATGCAGAATGATCTTGACAAAAGAAAAACTACTAGAAAGAAGGGATCCGTCTCCCAAGGCCCCAAGAATGTATTGTGTGAAAAATAGCGTACCTCCAGGTGGTGCCATACGCTTTCTTTATGTCAACATAATTGCTATCAGGTGTTATAGCACGAAAGAAGTGGAAAGGGACGAAACTTCAAAGGATTATTCTGTTCTTTCCTTCTTTAGGGATTCAATAACAATCGATTGCCCAAATGGAACGTTCATCCCAAATCAGGTCGAAAATACGGAGGTAAAAAGAACGAGCATTTTCCGGTAGGTGTTAAAGCATTTGATTATGTATCTGGTCTGAACCTACAGGAGAATCTCTTGCACAAGTGAGAGCACAGAAAAATTCATCCGTGGAAAATGGGAGCATTTTAGTCTTTCTGCACGCGATTCGAGAAATCTAGTCTGCAGTTTTCCATTCTTCTTTTGGTCTTCAGAATGCTAGGATAGTAGTGTAAGGAGCTGGAGATATGATCCTAGTGAGAGGCCAATTCTTCAACTATATCTTCTGGTGAGGAGAGAAAATGTCCATTTACCAGACGCCCGGAGACATACGGCGAAGGAAGTCTTCCACCGGCCTGTCGAACCTTTCGCCACATTTTAGGGTGTACGGAAAGTGTGATGAAATCTACGCTCTCCAGGATGCGGCCTCACTTTCCCGTATGGTCAATCTAGCCCTGGTTCGGGATTTTCTATAATTTATTAGATTATCCATGGTTGAGAACCTACTAAGCTTTGCCAATGCCCGTTTCCGATCACGCCCCATTGTGGTACAGTCGGCATTCCATGGCAGTTCGGCCATTCCCGGCAGTCCGACAACTTCGGGATGACAATTGAGGCCACAAGTACGGCATCAGTAAAGGGGCCAACAATAGCATCGATATCGTTGGGGCAGGTTTACGATATTCGTATTTTTTCTCGAATGCTTCTCAATCAGCTCGGGGGATTAACCAGCGAGGAGGACGAGCAACGTTTGGATCGGGAATATCGAAATAGACGAAGTAGTCAGAGGCATGCAGGTCGCCATGGACAGTGCAATCAAAGATGGTAGAGAGAGATGGACTACAAAGAGTCAGAAGATGAACGAGAAAGTGTTTGAAGCCACAGTAAAATGTGTGCTTTCGCCAGTATTCAGAAGAATTATGTTTTGGTTGTCATTTTTTAAAAGTATGTTTCCTCTCGAGCAGGCCGAGTTCCATCCGAGGCGGAATTATTGGCATTACAGACCCCCAAAATTCCACAATAAGAAATGGGGCGAACAACTGGGAAACATTCTCTAGAATTTACAAGTTCTTGTTGCGATACGACTTGACCATGAGGTATGTATATATTGCACACCATTAGAGAAAAGAACGGTAGATGTATCCAAACACAGCTTGAAAGTCGGTTCGAACGTTTTGTTCCCCAGAGAACAGGGGGTCACGGATAAGTACTGGGACACCACCGTGAGCATGGTGTCTGTCATCTTGATCAAATGTATAGATGTTCAACCCACGAAGACAGAGGGGATGATGGGGAAGAAGAGTTTCTTGAAGGGAGACTTTAGATGGTCTATGGCGAGAAATTATCAATCTCAGAGAACAGGAGGTCTCAATTCTTCTGAATGTGAACAAAAGCTGTTTAAATTCCACGAGAGAGCCACTGTAGGGAATTACTTCTTTGGCTGTTTTTCTCTTTCTCACCTTCTGAAAAGTTGTAGACGAACTCTCGTAGCGCTTCTCGTCAACTGAAGTCATCCTGACTGCTGCTGGAGATGGTCGCCGGTGTTGAAGGGATTTCCCGGCTTTTTGCGACAGGAGGCCGAGAACTGCATGGGCTGGAGGATCGCTCAATGCGAGTCTCGAAAGTAGTAGGAGGACGGGACTTCGATAAAGAACTTTTCGTCAAAAGGAGATATCTGACCTGAATCTATTTCCTTAAGGTTCTCAGTGCAAGTGATCTGCGTCTGGTGGAGTTTTAAAAATGTTGGTATTACCTCTTCACCTTGAATGCACGCCGTATCAACAGGGAAGTCAACAAGCGACACCTAACAACTGAAGTGGGCTACCAGAGCAGGTGCACGTTGTGTTTGTTCAACTTGCTGTTACGCCTGAAGACTTAGTCTTTAAAGCACTGCAGAAGGATCGTGACAGGTCTACTGGATTTCTAGCCTGGTGCCGGAGTTTGGCCTCAGGGAATGAAACCTTTTCTATGACTCATATCTTCTGAATCTCTCTTTCTCGGGGAAAGGTAAGGCATTGGTTGTAGTTGACTGGGTGGTCACCTTCACAATTGACATAGTGCGGTGGTGTAGCGCAGGGATGTGGATCGTGGGATCGTGCACTGATGCACCGCACCTTATGCACACATGGCTTCCCGACATACATTGTAGCTGGATATGCCCAAACCTTTGACACTTAAAAACCGCGCTAAGGCTTTGGTACACGCCGTCGTACATGGAGGTTGTAGCAACCACAACTGATCCTTTCCGGGAGGGACGGACGGTCAAAGGTTAGGATCAGGGTTGAAGTAGGGATCACTTTCCCCTGCTCTTTCCTTTTAAACCTATAAATTTCAGTCACATCCTGAATCTGTGAAAATGAAATTAGTTCATTTTCGGAAGCAAAATCATCGTGGTTTACGACGCCTTTGCACAGGTTTAAGGTTGGGTGCGTCATCACTACCACCTGGATGCCTGCAATCTGCTTGGATTTTAGTAATTTCTCTATTTGCTAGTTGATATGTGCTTCACAGAGAATCGTCCCATTCCTCTGTCCCACGACCGCGTGGAGCTTACCATGTTTCCTCTATGGCTCGCGCCCAGACGGACGACACTTACGTTTTAAACGTTTTTTCTTCCTGTGCGCATGCCGTGAGGAGGTAACGAGGCTTTTCCGGTCGCTCATATTTTGCAAAAACTATTTAAATCAATAGTTCTTTGCGGATATCTCATGGCCCAAAGCCAAAACGTGTTGGAAACCTACAACAAATGTTCCCTAAAATATGTTAACATCGTATCCCTAGGTGCAAAGCAGAAAGAAGCACGAGTAGTTGGGAAACAAACAGGTCCTTTAACTCCCAATACACACATCCCCTCCCACACGGGTCGCCATCGGGCCGGCAAACACATGGGCGGGCGTTCTGCATACGGGAGGGCGGAGGGTGAAATAGGAGGGTTAGAAGAAAAGAAAGGGATGTTACCAAATGACAATGAACGATGGGGAACATAAAGATGACTGGTCAACGAAAGGAATACTTGAGAGACCTGCTTCCCCCGTTAGGAAATAGAGCGACCCACCTCGACGAAAAAATTAAAGAACCTGAAACCTTCGCGGCCACCGTGCTCAGTAGACTAAGAAAAAATATGTCAGTCCAAAGGGCCCGTTTGAAAGGCCGCCCTTCTAAACCTGAAACCTGCAATTTTTGAAGGAGAAAATGGGTTAATTTTGAGCCCAAATTACGCTAGAACTATTTATTCCAAAAATTGTAAATGACCTTTTTAAAGAGCTTATTAGTCCAACAGACTTTGCCTGAGGCAAAAGTCACTATTTTCAATTTTCTAGTTTTTTTTTCAATAAATCTGGAATTTCAACGAAAATGAGACCTACACAATCCTCTTAAATGACATCAGCCACAATGATTGGGGGATATCAGTTTTGATGAATATCGGCTGAACGGTTTCTGCGCTAGCATTGTACGCAGACAGGCAGATAGACAGACGGACGGACAGATAGACGTTTTTCCGCCAATTGATTTTTCGGTATGAAGGACGCACAAAAGATGGATATTGGCAAGCGCGAATACTTAAAGGAAGTTTTACTTTCTCATATACGTATACGTATTCGGAGTAATATACATAGTAAAAGGGAAATGATGTAATGCTACAGAAAATCGATTACTAGATTTCGACGGAAATACACGTTTTGGGGGCCACTGATACCGTAAAAGTGTTTGTTTTTTTAATCTTTTTTAATACGTCTGTCTGTCCGCCCATCTGGTGCCTGTGAACACTACTAACGCCTAAATCATACGTAGGATTTTCTCGAATTGAAGACACCCATGTCGATCAAGATCGAGTCGAATCTTTGAGATTTGAAAAAAATCTTTAAAATTTGGGGGTACGTTACATGAAGTCTCCCGGAGTTTTTCAAAATATTCTCAAAAACTGCTCTAATATTTTTCGTTAAATTTCCTGTAAGAGAGTAACAGACAAAAGTATGAATTTTTTTTCGGTGTCTTCCTACAAAATTGAAGAGTAGTGTGTTCTTTTATTAAGGTCATGTATACTTTCTTTAAAATTTTAGTCGTTTTCTCGCAATATTGCGTGCAATATGTGCATTTTTTTTAAAATTACAAAAACAATTTCCCAAAAGGCTCCAAATGTTTTCTTCACACATTCAGCACAGATACTGCATAACATTCTTAGAAGATTACAAACACCATATTGCTCCTTTGTTGTTGGTTCTTCAAAATTACAAAAATGTAATTCGACTTGTCTGTCACGTCATTAATATTTACACTAGCGGCAATTTGTTTACATTATTGTATTTAGGAGTGCATGTGCTTTAAGTAATGTCATAACGTTCCTCGAATACTCTACCGTTTTATGGGAAAACTTGCTCAACGTTTTGCATTTTCAGAAACGCTCAAATGCCATTTTCTAAAAAATGGCACCACATTTTTTCATCTAATTTGTCGAAGGGATAGTGCAAAATGTACTCTTTAATATGACGTTAAGTTCATTTTCGAGTATTTTGCTTACTTCAAAAATTACTCTAATGTATTTTTCTAAGAACTCTCATGCCATTAATATGCACTTTTTAACAATTTGTAAACCCTATTGGATTTCTGAATTGAAGTACGTCAAATGACTTCAAACGAAATTTTCGAAAACTCAATTCTCAGTGAAAAATAACTTCAAATTTCGAATTTACAGCAGCGCTTATGCGCCATTTTCGTAAAACCGGCTGCAAATGTCTCAAAGAAAATTGCAATTTTGGACAAGGTTTTACTGTCCTTGATAATTCATAAAATAATATTTCCCTTTTATAATTAGGAAAGCGAAAAATTTTAAAAATTTCAAAACGATGTACTTCGAGTGGCGATAGATGGCAGCTGGCAAGAGCATGTGGCACGTTCGTATAGCTAGTCGAGACCAAAGAAAATAGAAAACTAATACAGGAAAGTCTGAGCGATTCTGTACGCCATTAGTTTAATTTTTATCACAGATACTGATTGTTATCAAACATTCAAAAAATATTTATTAAAACTACGAAAAGGGCGGAGTAGAAGAAACCTTGCATTAAAAAATTGCCCTGCAATTTTTTCCCCTGAGAGCAATTTTTCTCCTAGCAAGTAATGCACAGTTTCATAATGGACTTCATTACAAAAAGAATCCACAAATTTCGTTACCTTTATTGCTATACGCGAGGAAAATGTTTGAAGGAAAAACATGGTGCAGTTTTTAAGAAAATAACTGTTTAATTTTTTTAATCCCTATTATTCACCCAAAAATACGCAAAAAGTGCTCATGTTTTCGAAAAATTGAACTCAACTACATGCGCTCTATTCTTAAGGCCGCAATGCAACAGCGAGCTAACCGCTTCAACAAGCAGCGAGACGCGGAACGTGGCTGCGACAGTCCCGAGACCGCGTATATAACGGGTGGTTCAGCACCAGGGGAGACGAAAGCGAATGAGTCCGAGCTAGTTAGAGAGAAAGAGAGAGAGAAAGAGAGAGAGAAAGAAAGAGAGAGAAAAAGAAAGAAAGAAAGAGAGAGGAAAGAAAGAAAGAAAGAGAGAGGAAAGAAAGAAAGAAAGAGAGAGAAAAAGAAAGAGAGAGAGAGAAAAAGAAAGAGAGAGAGAGAAAAAGAAAGAG
>BOPP01000176.1:2152980-2169406 GCA_017312745.1 Gryllus bimaculatus | reverse complement strand
GAAAGAAAGAGAGAGAAAGAAAGAGAGAGAAAGAAAGAGAGAGAAAGAAAGAGAGAGAAAGAGAGAAAGAGAGAGAAAGAGAGAGAAAGAAAGAGAGAGTACTTCTGGCGACACTAAACTCTGCCACGAATCAGGTGCTTTCTTGAGGCAATTGGAACTTCTTTGTATATTCTCGAGAAAAGAATGCCTCGTAAATTGTATAACTGAATAAACTGTTTTATGTGAAAATCTCAACCTCAACAAAAAAATTCATTTTTGCAAAGGGGGTATCGAAATAAGATTAAAATAAAAAATCAAGTTCCGCCTGTGCAGCCTCCTTGGGAACGGTGACTTCAACACCAAATTAAAACTGTGCGTAAAAGTAGTTACTGAACAGTAGACTTACTCAAGCACAAAAAGAAAACTGTAATGCAAAGATTAAAATAGAAGTACAGATAATTATGTTCAAATAAAATAAGAAA
This sequence comes from Gryllus bimaculatus, assembly GCA_017312745.1. Classification (NCBI taxonomy): domain Eukaryota; kingdom Metazoa; phylum Arthropoda; class Insecta; order Orthoptera; family Gryllidae; genus Gryllus; species Gryllus bimaculatus. Next base: position 2,168,945 of record BOPP01000176.1, on the reverse strand, counting down.
ACCAATCATCACGGTACTTGATCCATTCAAATTTTTGCTGTAAAGAGTAACAGACTAAGAAGATAACGTGAAAGTAACCTTCGTAAGAAACAAAATAAACTCTTCCAAACATATGAAAAAATCTACCGCTCTGTGCAGATGAATAATGCTTAAGCATCGAACGGAGGTGAGGTGTCAGATGCTCAAGAAGTGAATAAGTATTGGAGAGACACATGAACACAAAGTAAACACAATATAAACGCAGTGTTTCGCAGATCGAAACTGAAAGATCGGTGCGAAGACGTACCCATGATCAATAGCCATTGTATAGATAATGATACTGAAGATGTTAAAAGAGCGATTAAGAAAACTCTGAACTGGAAGGAAATCCGGAGAGATAATACATAATTTCTGATATACGAACATCCCTAGCATTCACGAAACAATGCGAAAGTTTTTCACAAAGTCCCTAATTTCTACCATCGTTTTTAATTTATGGATTAACTACTAACTTCAATAATAACAGACAATAACATCCTGCCTGAAGAGCAAAAAGGCTGTAAGAGTGTCACAGGGTTGCAAGGAACAGCTTATTATAGATGCGACAAACTGTAATATGCAAAGAAAACTGGGGGGACGTTGTATACAGCGAATATTGATTATCAAAAAGCTATTGACAGCATACCTCACTCCTGGTTAATTGATGTACTTGATATGTACAAAACAGACTCATTGGATTTTTTAAAGATCCAGATGCAAAGAAGGACAACCAGATTACACATTTGCACGCAAAAATGATGCCAATGAAGGGGAGTCATAGCATATTCTCGTACGTATTAAACGAGGATTCTTTCAAGGAGGCACTGAGCGCTCTGTGGTTCTGCCAATGCCAACCCACCCCGTTCCCCAACGTGCGCGGTCCTGCATGAGAAACCCCCGGGTCAGATAGAAAATATTACGACGAAGAAGTAAATAGGAACGAGCCACCTAAACGCGCAGCTGAGTAGTTTGCTCGGCATTAATATTCTGAGAGCGCGGAATTGCCCGGAATTGCTTACAAGGTAGTGCATTTTGACCAATGGCGGTATACAATTTTCATAGAAAGGGAGGCAATCTCGAATCTTTGAGGGTTGTAGGGTTTGAGGGTTAGCCCTCTTGTTCTCATCTAATTCAGCATTATTTTCGTTTAATTTATCTAAAATCAATTGCATCGTATACTCGTTCACCGATCTCATATCGATAGTTCGCGGTGTTGCCTTCTCGCCGCAAGCATCCGCGCCGACTCGTGATGTTTCAATATTTTCCTCAAGCTCTGCGTTTTATTACGGATTAAAAATTTCTTCATTAATATCCTCCTCACTGGCTTCAGAAACTGTGTTCCCCGTTTTGCTACTTTCCTTTAGGAGAGCCACCTTATACATAAACGTCATCCAATTTCCATACAGTCTCCATTTTAAAAGAATTCGGACCACTCCCATGATGTTCGCATCCTCCACACACAATTATATTGTAACGAATATTGCATCACCTGGCGGATTCACTGCGCACGGATTGCGTCATCTGCCGGCGCCCCTTCCCTTCTTCCCCGAACTGGACGGTTCCGGACTATTCGCGAGTCGCAGGAAAATGTGGAGAAAGTGCCGGGTGTATCGAGACGAGCGCCCGCCATGTATAAATGCGCCGCTGCCGGCGGCCGCGAGTCAGTCAGTGTAAGTTAGTGTAAGTCGGTGTTCGTAAGTATGTCAGTGTAAGCCAGTATAAGTTGTAGTCGGAAGTAAACAGCCGCTTATCAGCGCAGACCCTGGTCTGCGCAGGGAATTGTGGTCTGCGCGGGGAATTGAGGTCTGCGCGGGGAATTGAGGTCAACGCAGTGGACCGTGAGCAGTGCAGCGGACTGTGATACTGTAGAAGTGATCAGTATAAATAAATAACCAGATTGCAGAGAACAGTGTAAATAAATAATCAAAAGAAGTGAACTGTGTAAATAATTATCAAGAGAACGGGGTCGTGTGAAAGAAAAATAATTAAGGGAAAACACAATAACTGTGTAAAATATTTGTAAAGATAGATCAAGTAGTTTTCAGTGTATTATTGTTACGAAGACACGTTGTTTAAAATATTGTGTTCGTTTTAATTCACCACTGAGAAATGTTACAATATTTCCTTTCTAATTATTGTATTATCTTACTACCTTAAAACATTGCCGATACAAATTCAGAATTCATTCTAACCCTTCCCGCAACCAAATAGCTTTTCCATTTACATCTGACTCGCACCGTGTCAGAACATCGTCTGCCCCGTTGTTTCATCTCGCGCGCACTTCATCTGTCTCTCATCTCACACGATCTCACTCCTGATTGGCCACACACATTTAACATAGAATCTGTTTATTCTTTGGTTTCCTGCTGGTATCAGCTACATTTATTTTCGGCCCCACGGGCTTTCCTCGTGATCTTTCACTACATTATTTATATATTATATATTACGTATTTTCACCACTATCAATTCTGTTGTCCTTTCGTTGTATTGTATCCAAAATAAAGCTCACCTTGTCTTCTTCTTTATATCCCCATAGTTACTGTTATCCACATTTATTTATATATACGTCAATTTATTATTCTCATTTAATTAGCTTTATGTCAATCTATCACAGTAAAAGGCCTATTTATCGAGCAAAATTAATTTTCTTGAAATCACCACCTTAACATCCAGTAGATTGAGTAAAACAGAACAAAACCGCGTTCACCCGGGTATCTGTTCTCGCAGGGAAATAATTGAAGAGCTAAGGGCATTGGCGCCCGTGTCAAATTATTTAAGAGCTATACGCACTGTACCAGAGCCAGACTAAACATTGTTTAATGCAAGGTAAACTGTGAGTAAAACTGAAAATAAATGTGTTCAACTATTTTTAAAAAAGGATTGGCAGAAATGAACCAAATAACACTTTATATAACAAATATCCAATTATACACCAAATTGGCATAATCCTCTTCTTTCAGATAATGATGCAAATGTCAGTCTCTCGTTAAAAGCTAAAAACCTTGCAGAGAGAACAGTCATTTCCAAGTACATCTGCTAGAGAACTAGCAAGGTGATTCCTTTGGAGGCCATCTCTTACCTTAGAACAGTGCAGGAGAACATGCTCCACGGTAAACTGCGTCTCGCAACTATTGCAAGTAGGGGGTCGGCCACCACTGAGATATCCGTGTGAGACACTGCAGTGAGGAAGGCGTGTCAGAATCATCTCCATGCGCCTTAACTCGCGCGATGAAGACCAAGTTGTTTTGGAATCCTTCATTCTCGTGAGTTTAAAGCCTGAGTTCTGTCACTCTGTTTGCCATGCGCTGAGAATACAACATTGGATAAACAGCTTGGTATCGTTTGTTGGGACTGTGAGGATGTCTACCTCAGCTTTCTTTGTGGCAAGCTTTGCTGCCTCGTCAGCAATTTCGTTCCCTGTTATCCTAACGTGACGTGGAATCCAACAAAAAAACAAATTATAACGACATACCATTAAATTAAGGATTTGCTGTTGGATGATTATTTCAGAGGGTCACAAGAAGAGAAGTAGGAGATAGATTCGAGCGAGCTTTTTGAATAACTACAGATCACAGCTCCTTAAATCTGATAAGCATTAAACATATGGGCGTGATAATGAACATATAGAAACTTATTCAGAAGACAGCAACGCACAAGCATAGTGCGGAACTTTCCGAGAAATGTCCTTTAAATTAAGTATCGCGTTATATTTATACTGTATTTTGATTGTGCTTTGACAGTGTTACATCTGTATAATTAATAATATAAATATTGAGCTCACGTAAAATTTGTTCCAACAAAACGAGTCTGCCTACTTCACCGGCGCTAGTTCAACCCCTGTAAAGTATCCTAAACTCTACCCTTTTCCTAAATAATTTTGGCCGCTGGGTAGTGACGCAGGGGCAAGTGGTGTAAGAGGCGCGTACGCGAAGATGCTACGAGGCGGTCCTCTTGACAAACTGACTGACGAGACTACATAAATACAGCGCCCTCTGGAATACAGAGGGATAATAATGGAGGATTACTCCGGACAAAGCGATCGACGCTCGATCAGGGGTTAAGAGAGGCGTTGCGGCGATTAAATTGAATAACTAAGATGATACGACGCAACATTTTTTTTTTTAAATCTACCAAACATTGAGAAAAATATATATAATAATAATAAACCGAGTGAAGCGTCTCAAAGCGTAGCACATGAACTTCGCACTCGCGAGGTTCGTTTTCAATATTAATAATAAAACCCCGTATGGTGCGTCGTGTTTTGATATAAGCGCCACGGGATCTCGCCCTGTCACAGGTGGCGACTAATCGAATCACCAGTCCACTGCCCCCACCTGACTTATGTCCATCTTTCAAAGTCACGTCCCTTCGCCATTTCTTTTAATACCAAATATCTCCAATATCTCCAGGCATCCTAAAGGAATTCTTTCTATCCCTACCCACACCCTCTCCCATATCATTCCTCGTCTCCCCAAGACCAACCCTACGGTCGAGCATATGAAACCTTAGTCCTGTGGGAGACGGAGAAGCCATAAACATGGATGCTAAAAGAGCAATGGCAACAACCTATTTGGATATGGAGAGACAACCAGAAGCGTGCCTCGGACCAAACCCGCTGTCTGGGAAGCGCCAGAGCAGAGATGGAGCTAGGTTTGTCTGTTGCAGCATGCGAACCGCTAGTGGTGTGATGTTGAAAATGCGGCCACACACCGGGACACCCGAATGTATTACAGCCCACGAAAGCAGCACCCAAAAACAGTCACTTGCACTTGCTGACAGTGTTTCCCGGACATTACCAGGAACCACTCAATCAGGCCTGTCACGACGCAGTGGACTGATAAAATAAATGAAAATATCGTTCGGATATATCTTCGCAACACCCGCTGCGAGACTTTACGTGTGACATATAGGCAGGAACTACATACACCTTGGATTCACCTCTATCCACATCTGTCACATTTAACGGAACAGAATGTTGCTGACCGCAGAGCACAGATTTATAGATCCAAAAAATATGTGAGCCACTCGAGAAGGTAGGAAATAAAGGTTAAAATATAAGCAGAAACTCAAACCGAACCGCAGGACTCAGTGTCACTGCGAAAATTCGATCAAAACATAGGCCCTGATTTTATAGTAGCCGAAGTAAACGTAAAAGAAATTAAGTAGCCAATATACAGAGGGAACACAAACACGTTCGCTACTATCTGGAATAAATATCCTTAACAGATTTGACTGACACACTAAAACAACTACGTGTCTACAGTCAACGACTGCGCCGCTACTCTTAAAAAGTCACAGAAAGAAAACAGGCAATCGAGATTTCCATAACCAGCAAAAGATTATCTACCAAAGAATAAATAGAAAGAGGCAATTTTAAAATCCTCTCTCAATTCAAGGAAACGCCGAGCGGCTATTAATGCCCTTGCGATAAAATTTAAATACTCGGTGGGTATCATCAAATGGTCCAAGACCGATATCGAGGCCATGGAAATATCTATTAGAGTTCAAATGACACGTCTCAGGCATCACCATCACAGAAGCTGAACACATCGAATCGCACTGCCAAGGAAGAAAGAGGGACGGTATTATTAGCTTTTCAAATTTACACATCAAAAATAAAACGTCCTTCAGATAATATTTCAGAAATAAAACCATTACATAACTTACGCCAAAGCCATTACGAAACTTCACGATGTAGTCCAACGTGCAGACAATACAAACACCCCTCTCGACTTCAGACATGACATGAATCTGCAACAATCATGGGACGGCGAAATAAACAAATGGAAGAAGTCGCTTCACGGTGTGAGCCCAGCTATAATAGCCAATCAAAGTGTAGACTCTGCTATGTACAAATGGCTCACTGGAGGGTACTCATACCCATATATAAACAGAGGCATGACAACGTGGGGACGAATTATCCACACCAAACTTGCCAAGATATACTGTGTGATCGAAAATATCCGTACACGTCCAAAATGATGTTATGGTGTGGTCATGTTTTTCATGGAGGGGGGGGGCACGCTTTTGTTTTGAGTGGCACTATCACGGCACAGGACTATGTTGATGTTTTAAACACCTTCTTGCTTCCCACTATTGAAAAGCAATTCAGAGATGGCGACTGCATCTTTCAACACGATCGAGCACCTGCTCATATTGCACGGCCTGTGGCGAAGTGGTTACATGCCAATATCATCCCTTTAATAGAGTACACAGAGTCCTGACTTGAATCCTATCAAACACCTTTGGGATGTCTCGGAACGCCGACTTCGTGCCAGGCTTCAAAGTCCTCCACGAAGTTGGAAAATATAGAGAACTGGTCCACGTTGCAAGGGAAGAGTGGCGTCTGGAACGTAGCGAAATTATACCCTTACTATTGTCAGACATTCATCCTGAAGGTCACCTTCAAAGAATTGGAGGATCTGAACATCAGTAAAAATATAATGATAGTCATCAAGAAAGCTGTAATTATCTACAGTCAAAAAATTCACATGTAGAGACATGTAGAAATTATGTAAAGTTTGATATAGAGAAACCGAATCGTGTAATAATTTGCATAGTGAATATGTAATGTAAGAATTGTTTTACCATTTATATTACATTTCATATTCATATCTTACGATGTTGAGGTTGCGAAATATTGCTTAGATGGATGGGAGCATTAGCAGAAACTGCGTCGAGACGGTTTATGCATCGCCTTGTGTTCTCATCACACGAGAAAATTCTTCAAAAAACGACACATAATTGACAAAGATTATTACTTTGCCGCAAGAATCAATGAGTATTGAAATGATTGTCATGGTTACCTCATGTCTGGATGAAAATAAACGTTCACCTTACGAATGTCACGCTTGGTGCTTATGCACGCCGCTTTCCTGTCATGTTTTGGATTTTGAGGTCACGGAGACTGCAGTACTGTGCTGAGAATTGCTTGCAAACGTACCGATTCAAACTTTCCATGCGCCCAATACACGTTTCACTTAGCTTCTCAGCATGATCGCTACGAAACTGCTCGCGGCTTCTGATTTTCAAACAATGCGAGCTCGTCGCGTCTGATGTGGATACAAGTGGATTCAGGGAAATCTGACAACGGTTAAATCTTTCGTCACGGCCGCCCAGGAGGTGGGGCTATCTATTGGTGACTTTTCGAAGCACTTGAAGCTCCATTGCAAAGAACTTCATTCAAAATTAATTTTTTGCTACTTGTGAGAGAATTAGCGGGTTTGCCAAATTCTAGAAATCTCAAAAACGCCAATTTTGAAATGTATGATCGTTTCTTCTTAAATACCTTCAAAGAGTAGCGTCACTGAGATGTCCGTAGCGACAAATTTGAATGTATTTGGCCGCCCATGTTCCAACGTATGTGCTTTCATTTTGTATCTTATATTAACACACCGAGAAATGTAAGCATGCGTTGATTGATATCTGCATGTTCGTACAATACAATAATAATAATAATAATAATAATAATAATAATAATAATAATAATAATGGCAGCCCGGATGGCGGGAGTTTTAAGAACGCGGGACGATAAAGAGTGGTGGTGCGATTCTGGGTAGAGGTGTGGTTCGTGCGAGTGGTTTACTATGCTCCGCGTGTCGTAGACTGCCATCGTCCCGTCTGCTCAACAACGCATAGAGAAAAAGCAATCGGTAATGCAATAAACCTTGGAGTGCTCTGGTGTGGGGTTATGTTACGAACGTGTTTATGTATCTGACCGACGGGTTACGCGCCGCGAAACCCGATTTGACCCCCTCCCGTGGTTGACGGACGGCCTTCTTATTGGCCGATCGTTTCAACTAACTGGTCCCATAAACACATATAAACCTGAGGGCTGACCACTCAGACGCACAAGAGCGCGTTAACAACTTATATTCGTCCCTCAGACGAGCCGAGGCGGGTGTGCCTCAGGGGAGCGTTCTCTCTTCTGCCAAATTCCGTTTTTACGTAAATGACGCAAATGACGTTTTTACGTCGCTTCCTGCTGAAATAAGAACTGATATTAAAGTCTGCTCCTGATGTTCGCGGATGATTTTGCGTACTACGCGAAATCGATGAACGGATGCGGTCAGTTAAATACTGAAGTGATTATCTCGCCGTCTTTCCAGAATAGATAAATCGGAAACGACTCGGTCTTAACCTAGAGAAATGCGTTGTCACCTTCATTCGCAAGAGGGCAAACCCCGATGAAACAGTGAGCTTGGCAGGCGCGCGTCTTTCTTGGCAAAGCGAAGCGAGGTATAAGGGTGCGCTGCTTGAAAGCAGCCTTGGCTGGCACGCGTACGCACGTTACCTCGCGACCAAAATCAAATACCGAACACTTCTAAAACCACTTCTCCGTTCTCCCGACCTTCATATCCCTCTAAAGCGCAGCTTATTCACCGCGAGTGTGCGTCCCTTGTGGGCGTACACATGCGAGGTATTCGCGACTGCTCCTCCTTACACTCTGCGTCCCATTCGGCTTGAAGAAAACAGAGCGGCGCGCTCACATCTTTCCAACACACGACCAGACAGCACTCCCCGAAACGCTGACGTGTTCGGAGCGCTAGGCGTGCGAAACCAGTTCCCAGCGGAGCTGCAGAAGTGGGCGGAGGCGGCGCTTGAGGGCGCTAAGGCAGTCCGTTCCGCGCATCCTGCGCGAGACCGGCGTAGCGGCGAACTGCAGCGTGCACAGGGTCTTCCAAAGAATAAAGGGCCCACAGCACGTCGCCTTCACCTTCCACACCCTATTCCCGCCAAAGCTCTGCGAGCTGTGCGACGTGGGGGAGCAGCACGTGCGTGGGAGGCGGTCGCCGCCCACGGATGACGAAAATCGCGCGGGCGGCGCGGAAACGCGCCCCGCTGGGCCTGGACCACCTGAACCCGTAGACGTCGCGGCGCCACGGATGCTTGAGTGAAGTCCGCGCCGTGGCGAATGAAACAAGTGTAAACAGTGCAGTGTAGAATAGTGATGCGTGCTTGCGTGAATGAATGTGTGAATGAATAAAGTTTTCAAATAAAGCAGTGAAAAGAAATATTCTATGAACTCTCGACCACCTTAAAGAACTTACATTAAACTAGAATAAGTCCAAAGCGACCTGTATATTAGTTAATAAGATTATATTATAAGTTAGTTTAAGACAGACCCGCACTTCCGTTGCAGAAGCCTAAACGCTTGCAGATCATTGTATCCCGAATAATAAATAAATTTCCGCCTCTCCACGGCAACTGCAGAGGGGAAAATCGCACTCCGGCACACACCAGCCCTGGTGAAGACCCCGACAAGCTGGTCGAAGCGACGGCACCACCCGCTTCGAAGCAGCGTCACCCAGAAAGCCAAGATAATTTGCTCACCACTTCATTGACAATATCTAAAAAGAATGGACAAAGTACACGTCAATATAAATCAATCATTTACGTGACTTAAAAGCGAAAAAATGAAGCCAGAATCGGAAGCACTTGTAATAGCTGCCCCAAATCAGGCCAGGACATATTATGAAAAGCGGATCTCAAAATTTCCCAGGATGACAAATGCCTCATCAACCAGGAACAAGTCCACACCATTGTCTGCCTGGATAGCTCGTAACTTTGAAGGGTCGCGGGTTCGAGTAGTGGTAGTAGGAAGAGTAGCAACAGTAGCAGCGGCACTAGCAACAGTAGCAGCGGCACTAGCAACAGTAGCAGCGGTACTAGCAACAGTAGCAGCGGTACTAGCAACAGTAGCAGCGGTACTAGCAACAGTAGCAGTGGTAACAGTAGTAGCAGTGGTGCTACTAACAGTAGTAGCAGTAGTAACCGTAGTTGTAGTAATATTAAACTTGCTCAATACGGAACGTGTATAATGTGAATAGGATGTAAATTGTGGTCCTGAAAAACAAATATTCCTGTATTACCTTGAATAATGCAAAATCTTGTCTAATACAGAAAATATTCTGATCCCTAGTGATTCCGCATTAAGCACGTTTCACTATGATGATGATAATAATAATAATAAACATAATATTAATAATAATAATAATATTAATAATAATAATAATAATAATAATAATAAATATAATAATAACCCACCTGGGGAGCACATGACCTTGACGTTGGTGGTGGAGCTTGAGTACCCCAATGACCCTGAGAACTATGCCGGCGGTAGCGTAGCTACTGGTAGGGTTTCCCTAGTTGGACAGGTCGAGGGGGGGTCAGACGAAGAAGTACTCCAGAAGAGGACCTCAACACCAGAAGAGGACCTACAGAAGAGGCACTCTGCTGAAGACACGAAGATGGCCTCGAAGGAACCCGTCTCTCCAGGGATTGATAAAGAGAGCCCGTGAGGCACGGGAGGACACAGGGGAGCCGGGGGTGCATTTAACCTCTCTCGCCTTTTCCACCACTTCATTGGAACAATATCCTAACAAAGAATGGACAAGAAGTAACACCGTCATCAATAAATCCAAATCAATTTAACGTGACTTTAAAGCCGAAAAAAAATGAAGCCTAGACTCGAAGCACTTAGTAATAAGCTTGCTCCAAATCAGGCCAGGACATATTATGCCAAAAGCGGATCTCCCAAAATTTCCCAGGAATGACAAATGCCTCATCAACCAGGACACCAACGATCCACACCTCATCTTGTTCCGTGCCTGATAGGCTGCGTAACGGTGAACGAATGTGTTCGGCCTCGTTTGGTTTCGAGTTATTTTGGTACTTTGTATTGGGTTTATTATGTTAGGTTGTTAGGCATATCGGCGCCTTTATGGGGCAGCGGCTACTTAGCATACATGTTTAGTCAGCGTGCACTCAGGTCAACAGTCACAGCAGCGAGTAGCTAGCCACAAGTAGCAGCCCGGGGGTACTCTTAGCAACCGGGGTTTTTTTTAGTTTTTTTATGTTCTTTAGTTCGTGTTTTTTGACTGAGCGAAGAGGGTAGCGAGTTGGGTGGGGGAGGGGACTAGTAAGTACACGGTGTTGTGCACTTTTTTTTGTATTATCATGTTATGTTAGCTTTATTAGGTTCTTTAACCGTAGTGTTGTAGTAAAATATGAAGAGACTTTGTCTTTTTTCAATTTTAACGTGATACGTTGTTTATTATTTTTTTATGTTGTTAATATGGTTAAGTTAATTTGTTGTCCTTTTTGAAAAACAAAATATTCTTCTGTTTATTTACCTTGATTAATTGTCAAATATTCTTGTTCTATATATTTCTTATTTGAAAATATTTCTGATTCCCTTTTATTGTTTGTATTTTTTCCTTGCTATGGAAGCACGTGTGTTCAGCTGATGATGGGATGATAATAATAATGATTAAAATCTATTAATTTATTAATTATTTAATAATAATATTATTAATTAATTAATTTATTATAATAATTAATAAATAAATCAATAACCACCGCGGGAAGCACATGCCAGCGCTTGGGCGTGGGTGGGGTGGGGTGGGTGAGCGTTGGGAGTCGCGGCTTTTTCCTAATGACCCTGAGAACTACTGCGGCGGTAGCGTAGCTACTGGTAGGGTTTCCCAGTTGGACAGGTCGAGGGGGGTCAGACGCAAGAATACTCCAGAAGAGGGACCCTCAACACCAGTAAGCAGACAGCTACAGAAGAGGACACTGGGCTGCTCTAAGACACGAATGATGCGCCTCGAAGCGAACCCGGTCTCTCCAGTGGATTGATAAAGAGCCCTTTTGTGCTCGGGCGTAAACATGGGCAAAGTCCTCTAATCGGCCAAAAAACTGGGCGGAAGGAGCAACCCTTCATTCGGGGTTAATACACAACGATGGCGAGGATGGAAAGCCAATGATGATAGCAGCGCCCTATATCAGCCAAACCCATTTGGAATGGAAGAGATCATGGAAATTTGCCTCGGACGCAAGAGCGCTGGCTGGGTAGCGCCAGGGCACAGATGGAGCTAGCGCCGTCTGTGACAAGCGATTGCGAACCGCTAGTGTGTGTGATTGTTGAATCAGGCGAACACACACCGCGGATATTCTCCGGAAATTACTACAGCCGAACGATAGCAGCACTCAAGATCTTTCAGCTGCACCTGAGCACAGTGTTTACCCAGCACCAACTCCTGGACACTGTGCCAGGTCTGCACACGACGGAAGAGTTCAGTGGACGAATCGGAAATGAATGAAGCATCATCAGGTTATATTATCAGGCGTTACCCGCGTGCGATTCAATTCGTAAAGGAATCATTCGGCAGAGAATACATAGATGCTCTTACCCAACCATGTACCCACTTTATCTCACCTCACTGAGCAAAATATCGCGGACCGAGAGCATTAATCCATAAATCTATAAAATATGTTTCAGTATCAAGAAAATGAAATGTAAAGCTGAAAGTGGAAGCAAAAGTTAGAGCTAACCAAGGGATCACAGAAGACTCAGTAATACCGTCACACAATTAACCCAGCATCAGGCATGCTCTCTGCACGAAGCGCTTCAGACTAAAGTCCTACCTTTCAGAGATCAAACTATAATGAAAATCTCGATCACAATATCGGCTGCGCAAATATTCAATGAGGAATGAAATCCTAATGTTAAGAGCCCCAAGAGTCCCCGAAACAGCACAACTCAAAGAAACTGCAAGCTAGTTAAGATAGCAACGAACAAATTTGGCTAAAAGAGACCTCTCCATTACTGACCTATTGACACGCCTTGATGTCGCAATTATCATGTATGGCAGTGGCAATTGATGAGACGAAATTTGTGGAAAAATTACGAAAAAAGAGAAGTTTCCCCACCCACAAACGGAAATCCAGGCTACATCAGTAAAGACCCTCCATGGAAAATCAACTACAGAAGAGAATAGACGCCTCCCATCAGACATCGCTACCTCGAGCCCCAAAGAGGAGCAGACAGTAAATATCTGAAAACAGTAACAGTCATTAAGAGACTAAACAGTCGGGCGAACAGCACATCTTTCCACTGAACCTGAATAATAGACATCTGCATGAATTTATAGAATCTCTAAAAACAGAAACTAAGCGTTTACGCCAAACGCATAGAGACGTACATCCAAAAGTCGTAAAGCGGCAAGTAAGAACAGAGATTTTTCTCAAGAGCCAAAAAGGATTTCTACAGAAAGATGAATGAAAAACACAGAAGTGAAACTAGCCTACCAAGAGAAAACTTGCTTTGAAGAGACCTGGAGTAAAATCATGGTCCCCACCGGAAAGCCCTTCAACTCCCAACGCACCGTTGGCTAGAAACAGTGTCAGGAATTACAGCAACATATCAACCGAAATGGAAGCGGTTCAAACCGCCCTAGATATTCTACAAAAAGTTGTACTATGAAACTCAAAATTGGAAATCGCCTGGACGACGGTCTTTCAATAGCTCTGGTTCAAGAAAGTTCAGCCTGCCTCCATGGAAAAATTCTAAATCTCATAAACCACTATCTGAATACACTCCTGAAGAAAAATGTCCGCACTGTCCTGTGTGAAGGTGTCACATATATGAAGCCCAAAAATCCAGTGATACCTAAAGATCCTACGAAATAATAGACCAATCACGCTTGTCTCAATTTCTTCTACAAAACAGTCATCACAAGTTGTTTACTGAATGTTATCTTGAGAAACATGTGTAGAACTTCTATCTTAGCCGAATTGTCAAAAGGGTTGCAGCAGGGGCTCCCTTTGGATGTAAGAGCAACTCCTCAATGTAGTGTGGTCATGTCTCAAGGCAGTGTAAGAAGAAAGCAACTTCGTTCACCTTGCTTCATTGATGATAGAAAGGACCTATACATGGTCCGCTATGATTGGCTCCTCTACGTGTCTGTCGCAATATCGGGTGAACTCGACAATCGTAATTTCCCTGAAATCCTATCATGGACAAAGTGGATAGAAACTATTCGTGAGGCACCTCAAAAAATGAGAAACATGATTACCAAAGGAAATATAAGATACAAGCGCCAGAATCTTTCAAGAGATTAGCCTGAGTCCCTTACTTTCGTTGCTTGGTCAATGAAACCCGTACCGACACTGCTAGAAGGACGTGAAATTAGTTTCGAGACTGAGCCACTGAAAGAATTGCAGACTAGCCCCATCCTAGCGTATATTGCCGACCATCAACTTACTCTGGTACGATGCCGTGGCTTAAAAATTCAAGATAAATAAAGCTACTGAAAGACTTATATCCAGGACATAGAATATCGAAACAGGCATTGATAATGCAAAATACAACAAATACAGAAGGGTAAACTCACTTAGTGAGACTCACAATACGAGACTCGTATGTGAGAAACAATCATCTTCTTGAAGCTGATGAGCGCCTACAAAATACCTTGGGGATTCAGCAATAATATTATTGCAACATCATCAACTGAACGGGACTCACGTTAAAACAGACGCTTACCACGACCGACTCAAGCTCAGTGTGTAGAAAACTTCCCTCCGAACTCCGAAACTCCACGGCTGCTCATTACTTCGTATGCTTATATCTCCATTATCACCTTCTCGATGGGTATTCCTGTAAAATGGTTCACAAACCGACTCTATTGAGGAATTGGAGAGACTATGTAAGAATTCAAATGGACCACGCTGTATCGGTTGTGACATCCTAAAAGTGCGGATAGGCAGGAGGGGTCACTACCGTTCGCTCGACAAATGGAGGCGGGTATTGTGAAGTTCACGAATCTTGCAATTGCCAAACAGATTAATGCCATGAGAAGTATTTTTGCAGAAAAGGCAGGCAACTTCTCTTACTCCACAAGCGTACTGTGCAGGCGCAGATGATCAATTTACATCGCCACTTTCAATCATAAAAACAGAGATTGCAAGTTCATCAGACTCACCTTTGCAGCACAAAAGATCGATTCTGAGAAGACGAGGAATGGGCGAGCTCCACGCGGTGCCATATTCTCGTGTTTGTCAGTAGCCAATCCATTAATATCTTGACCAAGAATTGTCGTATCATTATGGACCCAGTATAGGTATATTTGTCACTCCTGAGAGCGAAGGTTCATGATAGCATCACAAGATCAGGTGCATTCCCACAAAGAGAATTATCTAAAATATATCATCAAAGACCCAGAGTACTAAACTGGATGAATGTCCGCATGTGGTCGAGATCATGAAACCATCAGCAGTATATATCAGGCTAGATGCTAGCTCCACTGAATAAAGTGAGAACAACGATCAAGTGAGCCACATCATCCATTCCCAAACCTACTAAAAGACAGGCTACCTCAGAAAGTGGATGCACCATACTAACCAGTATCATCCCAGAAGCGGTACTAGGAAAATGAGACACATAAGTTATACTGGGACCGCAATATTTCGACAGACAGCGACAATTGAGCACAACAGACCTGTATTTTATTCTTCTTTGGGTATCACATCTGCGAAAGTAAAGTTTGGTTTCATTGGATTGTTGTGCAGTCGTTTTAATTACGCTCAGCAACATGATGGTACAACATTATCCAAGACTAAAATCGACAACAAACACATTGAAACTAAGTATTTTGCTCGTAATAAGACAACAATGGCTGAGTTGTCAGAAGTGAAAACTATCCTCAATTGTAGCTATCTCGAAACTGGGCGTGATACCCAAATTAACTCTCCTCTGCACCGTTCTGATATGAAGCTCTCCTTGCGAGAAGAGCATTTATCTATCGGCCTTCAGAATCTGTATGAATTCAGCACCTTGCCCTCAACTAGTTCATGCTGAATATTCATGGGTAGGAACATGTTAGGTTTCCGGAAAAGCCCTTCATTCTATCAAATGTACTTTCCGTGTATGTAGCATTTGGAAGAACCTGTTATTAGGTTCCGTGAATCATTGTACCAAATCTGAAAAAACAAAGTCGTAATTTTATGTTCTAACTGCTTGTTAGAATGCCTTTAAATTTTCGGCTTTGTAGATTCTTAAAACATTATGCTGTGCTTACTCCATATGCCTCTGAGTATGTAAATCTGTGTGTATCCATGTAAACCAAAAACTTATGATGAATAAACAAAATAATAATTATAAATAT
>BOPP01000176.1:2130732-2152955 GCA_017312745.1 Gryllus bimaculatus | reverse complement strand
CCGGGCGTAACACTGGGCAAAGTCTCTAATCGCCAAAAAACTGGGCGGGAAGGAGCAACCCTTCATTACGGGGTTAATACACAAGATGGCGAGGATGGAAAGCCATGATGATAGCACCCCATATCAGCCAACACCCATTTGGAATGGAGATCATGGAAAATTTGCCTCGGACCAAGAGCGCTGCGCTGGGAGCCCAGGGCACAGATGGAGCTAGCGCCGTCTGTGACAGCATTGCGAACCGCCTAGTGTGTGGTGATTTTGAACAGGGCGAGACACCACACCGGATATTCTCCGAAATTACTACAGCCGAAACGATAGCAGCACTCAAGATCTTTCAGCTGCACCTGAGCACAGTGTTCCCAGCACCAAATCCTGACACTGTGCGCAGGTCTGCACACGAGGAGAGTTCAGTGTTACGATCGAATGAATGAAGCATTCATCAGGCTTAATATTATCCGGCGTTACCCCGCGTTGCGATTCAAGTTCGTAAAGGAATATCGGCAGAGAATTACATAGATGCTCTTACCCAACAATGGTACCCACTTTTATCTCACCTCACTGAGCAAAATATCGCGGACCGAAGAGCATATAATCCATAAATCTATAAAATATGTTTCAGTACAAGAAATGAAATTAAACGCTGAAAGCTGGAAGCAATAAGTTGAGCTAACAAGGGAATCACAGAGACTCCAGTAATACCGTCACACAAATTTAACCTCAGCATCAGGCATCCTCTGCACGAAGCGCCTTCAGACTAAAGTCCTAGCTGTTTCAGAGATCAGAACTATATGAAAATCTCGATCACAATATCGACTGCGCAAATTATTACAATAGAGGAATGAATCCTAATGTTAGAGCCCAAGATCCCCGAAACAGCACAACTCAAGAAACTGCGCAAGCTACGTTAAGATACGCAAACGAACAAATTTTGGCTAAAAGAGACCTCTCACATTCCATGACCTCATTGACTACGCCTTGATGTCGCAATATCATGTGTATGGCAGTGGCAATTGATGAGACAAATTGTGGAAAAATTATCGAGAAAAGAAAGGAGGATTCCCCCACCCACAAACGGAATCCAGGCTCACATCAGTAAAGACCCCTCCATGGAAAATCACAGCTACACGAAGAGAATAGACGGCCTCCAATCAGACATCGCTACCTCGAAGTCCCCAAAGAGGAGCAGACATAAATATCTGAAACAGTAACAGTTCATTAAGAAGATAAACGTCGGGGGCGGAAGCGACAGGCAGTTCTTCACTAACCCTGAATAATAGACATCTCGCTTGAAATTTATAGATCTCTAAAACAGAAACTAAGCGTTTACAGCCAACGCATGAGACGTATACACCAAAAGTCTAAAGGGAAGTAAGAACAGAGATTTTTCTCAAGACCAAAAGGATTTCTACAGAAAAGATGAATGAAAAGACACAGAAGTGAAATCAGCTACCAGAGAAACTCTTCTTTGAAGAGACCTGGAGTAAAATCATGGTCCCCCGACCGGAAAGTCCCTTCAAAACTCCCAACGCACCGTTTGGCTAGAAACAGGTCATGGAATTACAGCAACATATCACTCGAAATGGAACGGGTCAAACCGCCCTAGATATTCTACAAAAAGTTTACTAGAAACTCAAAATTGAAATGCCTGGATCAGACGTGTCTTCAATAGCTCTGGTTCAAGGAAAAGTTCAGCCTGCCTCCCATGGAAAAAATTCTTAAATCTCATAAACCACTATCTGAATACACTCCTGAAGAAAAATGTCCGCACTGTCCTGTGTGAAGGTGTCACATATATGAAGCCAAAAACCAGTTGGATACTAAAGATCCTACGAATAATAGACCAATCACGTTGTCTCAATTCTTTCTACAAACAGTCATCACAAGTTGTTTATCGAATCGTTATCGAGAAACACTGTGTAGAAATTCTATCTTAGCCGAATTGTCAAAAGGATTGCAGCAGGGGCTCCCTTGGATGTAAGAGCAAACTCCTCAATTGTAGTGTGGTCATGTCCTCAAGCAGATGTAAGAAGAAAGCAACTTCGTTCACCTGCTCATTGATGATAGAAAGGCCTATACATTGGTCCGCTATGATTGGCTCCTCTACGTGTCTGTCGCAATATCGGGTGAACTCGACAATCGTAATTTCCGAATATCCAGTCATGACAAATGGATAGAACACTATCGTGGAGCACCTCAAAAAATGAGAAACATGATTACCAAAGTGAAATATATATATAGCAAGCGCCAGAATCTTTCAAGGAGATACCTGAGTCCCTTGATGTTCTGTTCGCTTGGTCTAATGAAACCCGTTATCCGACACTCGGCTAGAAGACCGTGAAATTATGGTTTCGAGGACTGAGCACTGGAAAGAATGCAGATAGCCATCCTTAGCGTATATTGACCGACATCACACGCTACTCTGGTACGATGCCGTGGCTTAAAAAATTCAGATAATAAAGCTACTGAAAGACTTATATCCAGGGACATAAATATCGAAACTAGGCAGTTGATAATGCAAAATACAACAAATACAGAAGGGTAAACTCACTTAGTGAGACTCACAATACGAGACTGTGATGTGGAGAAACAATCACTGCTTCTAGGAGCTGATGAGCGCTACAAAAGTACCATGTGGGATTCAGCAATGATATATATGATTGCACATCATCAACTGAACCGGGACTACGTTAAAAGCAGAGCTACCAGACCGACTCAAGCTCAGTGTGGTACAAAAACTCTCCCTGAACTCCCGAAACTCACGGCTGCCTTACCGTATGCCTTATATTTTCCCATTATCACCTCTCGATGGTATTCTTAAATGTCACTAACCGACCATAGAGGAATTGAGAGACTAATGTAAGAATTCAAATGACACGCTGTTCGGGTTGTGACATCCTAAAAAGGTGCGATAGCAAGGGGGTCCACTACCTGTTCGCTTCGACAAATAGGAGGGCGTGTATTGTGAAGTTCACGAATCTTCATTGCCAAACAGAGTAATTGCCGATGAGAAGTATTTTGCAGAAAAGGCAGGCAACTTCTCTTACTCCACAAGGTACTGTGCAGGGCAGATGATCAATTACACATCGCCACTTTCAATCATAAAAACAAGATTGCAAGTTCATCAGCTCCTTTGCAGCCAAAAGATCCATTCCTGGAAGAGCGAGAATGGGCACTCGCACACGGTGCCAATTCTCGTGTTGGTCAGTAGCCAAGTCCATAATATTCTTGACCAAGAAATTGTCGTTAGCATATGGACCCAT
Source organism: Gryllus bimaculatus (assembly GCA_017312745.1). Classification (NCBI taxonomy): domain Eukaryota; kingdom Metazoa; phylum Arthropoda; class Insecta; order Orthoptera; family Gryllidae; genus Gryllus; species Gryllus bimaculatus. Next base: position 2,149,695 of record BOPP01000176.1, on the reverse strand, counting down.
GTATAGGTAATTTTTGTACCCTGAGAGCGAAGGTTCATGATAGCAATCACAATGACAGGTGATTCCCACAAAAGAATTATCTAAAATATATCAATCAAAACCCAGGAGTTACTAAACTGATGAATGTCCGCATGTGGTCGAGATCATGAAACCATTCAGCAGTATTATCAGGCGTGAGATGCTAGCTCCACTGAACTATAAGTGGACAACGATCAAGTGAGCCACATCATCCATTCCCAAACTACTAAAAGCAACAGGCTACCCTCAGAAAGTGATGCACGCATACTAACCAGTATCATCCAGAAGCGGTACTAGAAAATTGAGACACATAAGTTATACTGGGACCGCAAATATTTCTGCAGTACAGGACAATTGAGCACAACAGACCTGTATTTTACTCTTTGGGATCACATCTAGCGAAAGTAAAGTTTGGTTTCTATTGGATTGTTGTCAGTCGTTTTTTAATACTGCCAGCAACATGATGACAACATTATCCAGACTAAAATCGACAAATACATGAAACTAAGTATTTGCCTGTAAAAGAAACAATGGCTGAGTGTCAGAAGTGAAAACTATCCTTCAATTGTAGCTATCCGAAACTGGGCGTTGATTACCCTAAACTTACCCTGCACGTGGTAACGTGAAGAACCTTCTCTTGCCGAGGAAGAGCATTATCTTATCGGCCTTCATGAATCTGTTATGAATCAAGCACCTTGGCCTCAACTAGTTCCAGCCTGAGATTTCATGGGTAGGAACATGGTCTAGGTTTGAAAAGCCCCTTCATTCTTCAAATGTATTTCCCGTGTATGTAGCATTTGGAAAACCTATTAGTGTTTTCCTGAATCATCTTACCAAATCTGAAACAAAACAGTCTAATTTTATGTTCTATGCTTGTTCAGAATGCCTTAAAATTTTCGGTTTGTAGATTCTTAAATAGTCTGGTTATCCTATGCTCTGTGGCTTACCCCATTGCCTCTGAGTATTGTAAAATGCTGCTGTGTATCCATGTGAAACCAAAAACTTATGAGAATAAACAATCTCTTGAAATATAATAATAAATACAATAATAATAAATATAATAATAAATACAATAATAATAAATATAATAATAATTATTATTATTATTTGGTCGCTAATGACCTAGTAGTTGATGCGACCTTAAATAACACAAAAAAATTATTATATTATAATTATTATTATTATTATTATTATTATTCTCAGCAGAAATAGTTTTCTCCCTCTAATATTTTTTCACGTGCATTCCCCCGTCCATACAGTTCCGTATCATACAATCTTGTACCCTGTGAGCGAAGGTTTCATAATACCAATTCAAGATCATGTAATTCCCACAAAGAACTACCTAAAATATGTCATCATAGATCCAGGAGTACTAACTGATGAATTTCGTATGTTTGGTCGAGATCATGAAACCATTCAGCATATTCTCTCAGGATGTAGTAGTCTAGCTCTTAATGACTATAAAGTAAGGCATGATCTAGTGGGACGCATCATCCATTCCAAACTTGTTAAAAAATACAATCTCGTGACGTTGATGCACCTTACCATCTGTATCATGCAGAAGCTGTTCTTTAAAATGAAACACGTAAGTTATACTAGAACTGCAGTATTCTGACCGAGAAGACAATTCAGCACAACAGACCCGATGTTACTCTCTGGAACATATCTGCCAAGAAAGATTTGTTTATTGATATTGCAGTCGTCAATACCACTAACATGATCACAACATACCAGGCTAAAATCGACAAGTATAGATAGTAGTGTTTGCTGTTAACAATTGGTGTAATACCAAAAACTCTCAGCAGATCATTAGAAAAACATAGGCTTGGAGAAGCTAGTATTATCATCAGCCTTCAGACGTCTGTTATCATCAGTGTGTGCTCACTAGACAGGAGATTCGTGGGGGGACATGTTCGGTTTTGAACCTTCACTATTGAAATTTTATGATTAAATTTTAATTTAATTTGCGGAAACTTTAAATTAAAAACGAAAAATTTAATTTTTATGTTAATGTGTTAGAATGCCTTAATTTATTTTGTAGATTTTAAATTCATTGTTATCAAGCTTTGATATGGTATCTGTGCGAGACCAAAAATTTGAGAAGAAACAAAATAATAATGACAATAACGATAATGATGATAATAATAATAATAATAATAATAATAATAATAATAATAATAATAATAATAATAATAATATTGCCGATATCGCTAAGGCAGCAGTGCAGTGGCGTTCGAGTATCTCCTCGGGCATGCTTGTGTTGTGTATGTATGTTTGTGTGTGTGTCTACTTCATCATTCATCACCATCATCATCACAATATCACCCCATTCCCCAGGATAGTTATCCCTGGGGTGTGAAAATGGGGTCAGAGTTAAAATGCTGATACCTCAATGCCAACGTTACGTGCACCTACCCCGATATTCAAAACAGAGCCCCGGTCAGATACATGTTAAGCGTGGCCACATGATGGCCATTCGCGAAACAAAATGGTGCAGACGATTGCGGCAGCCGTCATCGAGTTCGAGTCCTGCGTAGCATGATTGTGATTGTTTCTTCACCACTCATTATTACCCTATCACCTCATTATTCATAATTCAAAGTGTAGTAATCTTGCCTTACCAAGGGATCCTGCTGAAAAGCTGATCCTTGAAATCACACTATCTCTCTCCGGTATAGAATACGAGTGGAAATCTCGGAAAAGAACGGTCATAAAAGGCCGATATGCTAATAATAATAAAACACACGACAGGGTGTGTAGTTATCTACGATGACAGATCTGAACCGCCATCGAAGTTCTAACCACATGCCACAAGTACAGTGGTACGAACACTCACCAAAACCGGTGACATCTGTTGGACTCTATGAAATATTGAATAGACTCTACAATATTGTATCGACCAACAAATTAAAACGGATCGCACGATAGCATCAAACAAACCAGATATTGTTTTCTGGAATTTGGAGAAAAAACATCGTGTCTACTTGTAGATGTTGCTGTGCCACGCAATCAAAACGTCGTACCCAAGGATGCAGAGAAACGTCTTAAATACAAGTGTTTGGAAATCGAGATCAGCCGAATGTGGGGCATAAAAGCACAGGTCGTACCGAAAGTCGTCAGAGCCCTTGGATTTGTTCCGCAAAAGGTGTAAGAACTTGGCTAAAATCCCAGGTCTTTCACGATATTGGCAAGAGCAAGAGATTGCTTTATTTGGGACAGCTCACATTGTGTATTGTATAGAGAGGGATTGTATACAGACACGACAGCCCATAGATCTGCTCCTCAGGTAGCTGGTTGCAACCTAGAGTAGATTTTATATACAGCTGACTCAACATCTTTAGTCGTGATGGAGACGGAAAAATTATAATTAAAAAAATAATAATAATAATAATAATAATAATAATAATAATAATAATAATAATAATAATGGAAGAAGAGGCGCAAAAGGGTTGCAGCAACGGACGTCATCCCGAAGACTTTGAAGAATTCACTAGAAACGCTGAAAATAAATAAAAATGCCATAATCAATATCCAAAAGTGTGTCATACTTTGTACATGCACATTGGTCCGAAAATTCTTGGGAAGTGATGAGAGTGTTTAGTTGCTACTTTAATTACATTAGTATTTATGAATATTATAAATGTTAAATTTTGTATTAGTCTATAACTTCTAGAATTACATACTGTTGATTTTTATTGTTGTCATGGTTTGATGTATTGTATCTGTATGACTACAATCTATGTACCAGTGAACTGTGAATGAATGAATAAATAATAATAATAATAATAATAATAATAATAATAATAATAATAATAATAATAATAATAATAATGGAAGAAGAGGGGCAAAAGGGTTGCATCAAAAGATCGATGGGATGTGAACATCAGCTGACAATTGATGCAGTTATTTTGAAACAAGTACACAAAAGACGACACAGTCCGCGTATGTGATATATAGATTAGCAGAAGGCATTTGATTCTGTCCCGCACAGTTCGTTGCAAAAGGTTTCTCTAGATATACGGTGTAAGTCTAAAAGTCAAACAGACGCTTAGTGCTATGATGGCGAAATGGAAAACGAACATATGGATGAATTCGGAAAATATAAGAGAGGTTCATATTAAAAATGGAAAGTTCCAAGGAGATTCACTGTCACCGTGATGGTTGTGTCTAGCAGTGAACCCTATGTCCAAACTTCCTAATAACAGCATAATTGGACTCAAATTAATTAAAAAAAACTTACGCTTGCACAACATACGTCTCATTTGTTTGATGACCTCAAACTCTATGCAGAAAGCAGAGAGAAATTACACGGTCAAATTGAGTCAGTGAAAGTGTTCAGTGAAGATTAAGGATGTCTTTTGGACTAGACAAATGTGCCATTATAGAAATAAAAAAGGGCAAGCTCGAAAGCCACAATGAACCAATTAGAGACATTCAGGAACATCTAGCAGATGAAGTTCAGAAATATTTAGGTGTGGTCCAAAGCTACCGAATAGATCATTCCAGCATGAAAAAAGCTCTGACCGATAAGTATACATCAAGAGTTACAACAGTTCTGTACACTAAATTAAACGGGAAAACTCAAATCATAGTAATTAATTCCTGGACAATTACTAGACTTTCGTATTCTTTCGGAATTCTCAAGTAGTCGTGTGCAGACCTTGCCGAATTAAATAGACTGACTAGAAGGCTGCTTACTAAATTCAGGTGTCTTCATACAAACTCGTCTATTAAAAGACTGTATCTACCCCTAAGAGGAGGAGGGGGTACTGCTAAACATTGAAAATCTCTGCAGAAACCAAGAAAGAAAAATGAAACAAAAGTTACTCTGGCGTGAAAATGCCTTAATGAATATGGCTGTACAAGCAGATGATGGTTATACTCCACTAAACTTAAGTGCCTTTAACACACAAACAACAGCAACTGCAGCAGGAACACCACCACAAGAGACAATTCAAAGAGATGTAGAAGAGTGGCAACAAAAGGCAGTGCACGGCAAATTTCCTAAAGCTATCCATGAACCTCATTTGAAACACAGTCCTCGCTGCAATGGCTATCTGACAGCTATTTATACCCATAAACAGATGGATTAATAATCGAAACTCAAGATAGAGTATGCCGAACTAGGAACTATGAGAAACATTGAATGAGCATGCTCGTGGTTGACAAATGCAGGAAATGCGGCACCAGTGGTGAATCAATCGAGCATATAATGGCTGGATGTACTGCACTTGCCGACAGCGCGTACTTGGGGAAACACATCCAACTAGCTAAGATTGTCCATCAACAATTGGCTCTCAAACATGGAATGTTAGTTAGTGGAGCTCCTCTGTATTATACATACAACACAGCATCTGTAATGGAAGCAAATAATATCATTATTTACTGGGATAGACCCATAACAACAGATAAAACTGTGGCCTTCAATGGACCAGATATAGTTTTGATTGACAGGGACAAGAAAGAAGGTACGCTTGTCGATATTGCCGTAACGTTGACACACACCTTAAAGAAAACAGAAACCGAGAATGTATTAAGTGTATACTAAGAGAATGTACTAACTATGAAGATCTTGCTTTCGAAATAAAACAAATGTGGAAACTACAGTGTAACTCTATTATCCACTTGCTATTTCGGCTGAAGGTGTAGTAACAAACTATTTCAGAAAAAATCTAAAAAATCTGGGATTACCTCGACGAATTCTAAATTACGGACAGAAAGCAGTGATCCTGCAACCATGTCATATAATTCGCAAGTTCTTTAACAAATAAGGTTCCCATATCGGTCTTGGGGTCACAGTGACATTTTTTTCCCCAGGGATCAAGCTCTATCCTTAACGTGGCAGGAATGCGCAAATTGAACCCAGCACAAGCTCCTGAGAAATAATAATAATAATAATAATAATAATAATAACAATAATAATAACAATAATAACAATAATAATAACAATAATAATAACAATAATAATAACAATAATAATAACAATAATAATAACAATAATAAACTAGCTTTGTTTCTGCCATGAATCCCATCTCCGTATTGTTAGAGAGAATAGAAATTAGAAAATATGGAAATAGCATATGCCCTGAAAGGCCAAGAAAAATGTAAGTTATTTAGTGTATAAAGTCGATATCCATCTGAACTCAGGAAAATTACACAGAGAAGAGTGGCTCATACCCGCCATCGACATAAGAATGCAATTTTGTATTGGAAAATGTAAATCGATACCACCAATAAAGATAAATTCTTTGTGAAATATAATACAAAACCATACTAAGAGACTACAAAAGTAGGAAGAAGTAGATGAGCTTTTTAAGTACCTACGTATCCAACAAAACAAGTTGGACATGTACAGTAAAATTAAAGAACCAATTCACGCTTAACTTGTTAAGTGAATGAAAAGCATTTTCATTTCGCAATTTTATTTCATATACCTTTCCCAACTCAAGATATCATACAGAAGCAATTAAAATATACGCTATACTAATTATACATTCATGGGGATCATGAAATCGTCAAAAATCATATTGAATCCTTCGATTGTTTGATTCCGGGCACAACTACCCGGGCCATTAGTTCCGTAAGTGTAATGCATGTTTTTTACTCGGGAGGTGGCGGTGATCTTTCCCCCGCTGTATTGCGAGATCCGGCGGCTGACATTCTGGCTAGCGGGGTTTCCCCCTCACCAGGTATCTCCCAATCAACGGGGCACCACCTCAGCTAAGACAAGCTCTTAACTCCTGAGAGTCTCCCCGGCATGCGTGGTGTGTAGTGCATATTTGTTGTGTGTGTGTGTGGTGTGTGTGTGTGTGTGTGTGTGGTGTGTGTGTGTGTGTGTGTGTGTGTGGTGTGTGGTGTGTAAGGGGTGAGGTAGGACAAGAAAGAGGGAGGTGAGATCGCGCGCGGTCCTTGGGCCGTTAGTACTATTCCGGCATTCGCCTGGTGTTGACCGGGCAAACCACGGAAAACTACCGATCAGAGTAGCAGGCCGCTAGAATTCTCCTCCAGACAGCAAATGAATTCGGCCTAACAAGTTAGTGTCGAAAATTCTGCCACCGTCGCGACTCGAACCTAGGACCTCCCTGTCAGAGGGACTGCAATGAAATCCTTCGAAAAGCTTATGAGGGTTCAAAGAACTACCCTTAACGGGGCTGTACAAATTCTTAATTAAATTAAATTACACGCAACATTTTCCGTATCATACAATCTTGTACGTTTTTATATTCTTGTATTTATATTATCAAACAGTAGGCCCTCCTCCACCCCGAAGGTAAGCTTTAGATACTCCACTTTACCAAAGAATATAAATTCCGCAATTCGAAAAAAACCAACAATAACATGTTCACCATATTGCAGTATATTGTTATCTGATTAATTTAGTCGAAAACTAAGTGACATACGGCGGAGAAGAAGTACCATTATCGCACATTTCTTTGGCGATCAATTCAATCGCTTCTCAACATTTCAACTACAAATAGTTGAATGATGAAAAAAGTTTTAAGAAAAGCTATATTGGCAACATCTGAAAACTAAATATTTTCGGTCCCGAAATCGGAAAACCTATTTGCATCGGCAAACAAACTGTAGATTGGATTTTTACAATCTCGCTACCACTCACGCAACGAAGAGAAAGATGTGTAATTCTACGCGAAAAACCGGCGATTTATCAGCAGAAAACTCTTATTACACGGCCCTGGTCACGAAAAGTGGATAAATCCAGTTGCTAAATTTAGACAAAATCGCTATCTTCATAAATGTAGTTGTAGGAAGACGCCGAAAAAAACCAATTTTTGCAATTTTCGAAACATGAGAGTTTTTAATGAAAATGAGACCAGCACCATTCTCTTAAACGCCCTTCCAACTATCCAACAACAAAAAGTAATATGAACCGTTCTTTTGAAAATTCCCCAGGGGCTTTATGTAAAGTACGCCCCCCCCCTTCGATTACAATATCGGTTTCAAATTCAAGGAGCCGCGACATCAGCAAGATCGATTGGGGGATATCAATTTTGGAGAAAATAGGGGTTTAGCCACTTTGGTTCGCAGCCGGACGGACGATTTACCGTCAATCGATTTTTCGGTATCAAGGACTCACAAAACGTGGATTCGGCTTACTCCACGTGTAAGATGATTTAGATTTAAATTTAAATTTAACAACTTAATTTATCCACTCATTCGCTACCAGATCCCGGCAATGTGAGTTTTTCTGCCGAAAATTCACCGTTTTTGCGCGCCGCATTATATAACTTTCTGGCCCAGAAATAAATACGTTCACAAACTCACTGATGTTCAGTTTTTTAATTCGTAAGTTCGATGTCTCTTGTGTATAAAAAACGTTTTCATATAAAAAACTGATTGCACATGCGTATTTGACACCAAGTCCCAACTGCACGCGGTTGGGAGTCAGACGGAGACTGAATGTTACTCTAATGCCCATTCTGCCAACCTCAATCAGCAAGGGTGTCCAGAGACAACATGGGACCTGCGACAATAGATACACGGGGGCCCCGTCTTTCAAACAAAAGTTTCTCCCCTGCCCAATACGTAAAGAGAATTCGTCTCTGCATGCAGCAGAAATCACTTTTAGCGGTAAATTTTAATTTGAAGTAAAACCATTTCTTTATGTTTCGAATGTGCTCCTGGAACAAGTTGCCCTAGATGCCACCCCCCTACAGAATGTAGAACGCGTGTTCCTGAAGATTTTAGAAGTACAGTAGAACTTCGCTAATCCGAAATATCGGATAGTTCGAACAAAATTCGGGATGGAGGAAAAATAATCAACATAAATAAAATGAATATTTGTAGTGAAACGAAAGGAGTTTATAATTACTGTAGAACTGAAGAACTAATTACTGAAACAAGTTGCCGAAACGAAACGAAACGTTCATTACACTGGTATCTACGGTGTATATTAAATGTTTATGTAGCAGTAATTTTCACTTAGAAAAATCAAAATCTTATTTTGCGGTAAGGAACTGATCAACTTGATGCGAAGTAATAATGTGAAGATGCGATCGCTACGCAAGGTTGCAATTTTCTCACATCGCACGCTACGTTGCATTGTCTGGTAATGCCATAGATGTAAATGAATTTGTATATGTACGGTACATTTTTCGCGTAATCGGAATATTTCCGAATCCGAACAGACCGCACCCTCAATTACTTTGGAATACCGGGGAATCTACTGCAAAAAAGGGTCTTGTGTACACGTGTGGAAGTGGGGATGAATGAAAACGAATTCAGAAACCGAAAGAACGTGTTTCTCCCTAAATGTGCAAACAATGCCCACATACTTGAAATATAGATCATATGTCATCAATACTAGCAGCTAATGCGGAACTTTGTTGTAATCCGACATTGTAGGCAACCGCAATATAAGGAAGAGAAATCAACGTACGTTTCTTGACGAATCGTCAAAGATAACGGAACGTCTTTTCAACCTCAAAGATGTCGGTGAAACGTAATGAGCCGTCAAATATTCGACGTTCGTGAAAATGGCAATAATCAAGACAGTTTTGGTAGAGGTTGGTGATATCGCCAGTAACGGTCCCAGCAGACTGAATGACATCATGGTGCCAATGTCTTCAAGTTAAAGTCAATAGCTCCCAAATGATGGTCTGAAGAGTAGGGCATTTCCTGGCGCGCACCCTGGCAAGATGCATTTGTCTCCGCATGTGCAATTTTATTCGTGCTCTCTGCCAATTCGGATACTGTCTCTCTAATCTCCGGGTATATCCATGATATCATAGCTTCGCCTGCGCACTTTAAGGAAGAAGTGAAATTCCCTCGGAGTGATACCTTCCCAGACGTTTCGATTGGTAAAACAGTAAACTGATACCGCTAATGCCATCGAAAGAAGCGATGACGAAATTAAATGCTTGAGTTCCAGACGAGACCTTTGTTCCGTAAATACCTCGTCGGTGCACGTATTACACATAGACATCAAAAGACAGTGTCGGAGCTAGGCAATATTAGGTCCGGGGCAATACTGAAATGTAGCTAGAAAAGTTTTTTGGAAATGTATTTGAAATAATAGTTTTAAAAAAAGTATTTTACTAACATTATAAACAACCTTTTTTGTCGCAATAAATCATTCATAAAAGGAAATATTAAGGCACAAGTGACGTTTTAGTATTTTACGTCACGAATGACTGCGTCATCAATCATTGGCAGCGAGAGAATCGTGGGGAGGTAGCGGAGGACGGAACAGTCGATTACCGGTTTCTCGCACTAATGTTAAATACTTGAGGCGTCACATGAAAGTTGTTTCGCAAAATTAGGTTTGATTATCTTAAAAATGTGTAATGATGTTGTGGAAAAAATGTGAATGCAGCTCGTTAATGTTGCATTCGTACACATTTGAAACTCGCTCCTCATAACGTCGCTCTTTTTCAAAACCTGTACTCGTGCACTAAAGCTTATGGTGCGTTCACATGGGACACTTTTCAAAGAATAAATGTCCGACAGTAGTTGGGAACCGAATGTTCCCGTGTAAACAGTCACGGAATAAGTTGCAGGGCATTTATTGAAGTTTCGCGAAAACAAAATTCACTTGTTCTTGTAAACAAACGCATACATTTAACACTCAACCGATATTCAGTGTCTGCCTCTGAACATTTTTACGAGTGTCTAGCAATTTTTGACCTTTTTTCATCGTGAGCCAGTCGAAACAAGCTCTGGAGCCAAGCCGAAGTCGTAAAATTAATTTCGTTACATGAGAATAACACAATTTCGTAGGATATTCACTGCAAAGAATACAAAAACCGATTAAAGAAAGATAGTGTTGTAATTATGTAGACAAATTCGTTCATAATATTTCTTTAAATTTATTTTAGAACCCTTTATAACTACAATGGTCATCAGCGACCTCAATAATGTTACATAATTTGACATGCAATGCAAGTTCCCACCCTTAAACCACACCTACAGTTAAAATTATTTACTTCATTCATGTACCTTAGAATCAATTATTTACTTTTTACCATGAATACTCATATGAGTTTTCTAAAGCATTATTTTCATGTTATTAACTTCAATTGGAGAATCTAACCTCACTGACACACCTGATGCAAGGAAGCGATGTGTCACCACCAACTTTTCTTGGACAGGAAGAGCTTGCGTCATTACTGTGTTTTGCTTGGAGACAGCAAATGCCAATTTTTCAATTTTTGAAGAATAAATTGTAGAAAATTTCTATACTGCAATGGATCTTCCACTCGCCATTTATTCAGTAAAGAATGATAAGCACCGAGTTATTCACGTCTATCTATCCATTCTTTTGTCCACAATAAACGCTTTTTTCCCTTCTTTCGAAAATAATTGCAATTGCAATAGCAATCGCTGCTGCTGCTGCAACTTGATAGGGATCCATGAACTATGCACGCTCGCCCAGAATCCTGTTTCGCATGGTTGTATGTGTCTACGTGTGAACGGTCCGAACACTTTCTGGACACTACTCCTAAACAAGGTGTCTGCAATTTATTTCGTTCCAATGTTTGTGCTCGTGTGAACATCAGTGACATTTGTATACGACACTCCAGTGTCAAATGCAATAAATTGTCCCGTGTGAACGCATATTTACATTATAAACTAATTGCATAGACTAATATTGGTGAACTAATAATACAATTTCCACGGTGCGCTTAAAACGCCCAAAAATTTTGGGTTCAGTTAGTTTAATAAAAATAACTTTTTAAATTCATGATATAATAAATATGAAGAAGCTATTTTAATGTTAGAGTCATTTGATTACACATTTAATAGATACAAACATATAGTAAATGTAACTCTCATTATCTGAAGCACACAGGGATTGGAATATGATTATTAATTAATAAAGTTACTTTTTGTTAACAATTGGCAATCAATTCATTACTTACTTTATTTTAAACACCGGCAATATTATTTTTTACTACAATGTGAAGTAAAAAATTATAATTGTCTGACTTTTTTTAATTTCATGGAGTCCTACTTCATAAATGACTATAACTATTTAAGGAAAAAAATAATTGAAAATTTTATGAAATATTTCACCACTGTACCGCGACCTTTAACATTTTCTCGAGTTCCAGTTTCTTTTTCAATTTTTTTTCTCAGCAGTCTTATCATTGGGCCTCTTGACTTGCAGGGCCCCGAACAATCGCCCGGTCCGCCCATGCCTAATGCTGTCACTGCCAAAGGCTGCTGTGGGGTGCTACCCAACTCCCGCACTATTCCTACGAACAAGGCAGCATTCAAAGTCGGGTGACCACAAAGTCGAGGGGATGCAAGGAAATCGCTGTCTTAAACCTTTAAAGCCTAGCGGTACATTTCTTAACCACCATATACTCATTGATTTTGCTTCATAGGTTCTCGGTGAATATGATTTTTTTTCTTAACTTCGCTTTTCTTCAATTTAGAAATCATACTTTAGTTTGCTGATTTGATACAGCAGGTTTTGGAGAGTGCATTACTTGTTTTGGATGACATCAAAACTTTTTTTATATACGTTATAAAAAATATACGATTTCGATAGCGGTGTTGAAAGAAAAGTATTTTTATTTAATCAATAATTCAAATTAACAGCTAATATATACTAAATAACTTCAATATTATATAAGTAACAATGTACGATCAAATTATTAGGGTTTTGAACATGGTTGGTTAATTTATTTGGTCGACAAATTGTCTAGTACATTATTGCACCGCAAGGCGTTTCTACTACCCTTTAACCATTTCTATCAATAAACTGCAAACCACTGTATTGCTTGAAGTAGACGATAATTAAGCTGCGGATTTCTATGCACGAATAACTGGAGAAATACGCATTTCAAACTGGAGAAATACGCATTTCAAACTGGAAAAATACGCATTTCAAACTGGAAAAATACGCATTTCAAACTGGAAAAATACGCATTTCAAACTGTAAAATAGGCATTTCAAACTGTAAAATAGGCATTTCAAAATGTAAAATAGGGATTTCAATTGGTACTATAAATTTTTCCTATCCTTATTTATATACATGTTTAGCAAGTTCCTGATGGTAAAATACTATATTTACTTTCACGGAATGTTAGCTTTCTTCACTATTCTGAGAAATCCTCGTAGAAATCCTTTATCATTGTTCAGGAAACTCAGACAAAAAGGGTGGATCGTAGTAGCTCCCTTTTAGCTTTTCATTAAATGCAAACTGACACTTAAGTGGTGCACATTACTTTTTTCTCATCTTAATTTAAACATAATTGAAAACGCATGATTTTTTTCAATCGCCAATCTTCACACAAATGTAACTTATGGAGCTACTGCAGCACATACCTTCTCGCATTATTTCTTTAAAAAATCAACATTTGCAATTTTCAAAAATTCAGATTGTGCGTAGAAAATGGTACCTGTGCCGTTCTTTTAAGCGTTCCTTGTTCTATTCGTAGAAAAAATAATGAAGAAAATTGTAGCGGTTTTCGAGAACTATTTTTGGCATATGAATTAATTTCAAGCAGAAATTATGTACAAAAATAACTTTACACAATTAGAGCTCACCGTTTGTTAAATCAGATTTTTTAGAACAGATTTAATTTAAAACAAAAATCACATTATTCAATATTGTACTTTTGAATTGTTAACTCTTTGCAATTTTCAAAAATACAGAGTTCACAAAAAAAGGGACTGGTACTAATTTTTACCTATGATACATCCGAGGAGAAAATTTATAAAAAAAAAAAAATCGACCCGCGTTAGAAGAAAATTCTTTTAAAAATTCGAAGTAAAAAATTACTCCAACACCAGTGATTTTGCACGTACTTCATAATACGAAATAGCTGCACTGCAGTGGCAGTAAAACGGAACATAGATTTATAGAAAGTTGTTAGATTTCTCTGTTCTCTGCAGGCAACATTTAGGAATTTAAACGCATAATAGGCAATTATTAGTGAAATAGGCATTTTCGGGCACTATAAAATTCTCATATAATGCTAATGCCACACAATGAATTAGTAACTAGGCAAATAGGCAAAAATCCGCAGCTTAATGATAGAGACGAGAGTGAAGTGAGGGATGACGTACGATGTGGGACGGTGGCGAAGAGGGATGGAGGGGCGAAAGCGGGTACATACACGAGAACTGAGGCGAGGTCGCGGACGCAGCGGAGGGTGGAGGAGAGTGCGAGGGCGGAGGCGTGGACGGGACACGAGGGAAGGTGGAAAGCGCATTGGAACTCGATGGCGTGGCGAGGGAGGGGGGAAGGAGACGGCGAAGAAGGCGCGGGGTCATGGAAAAATGGTGAGACGAGGACGGGCGCGGCGGCGAAGGCGGAGACGGAAGTGCAAAGCGGAAGGTATTGCGGAGCCGAGGGCAGGGCGGGGATGAAGGAGTGGCGATGATTGTGCGTGGACGAAGGCCAGTGCGGATGCGGAGTAGATGGCGGTGACGGGCGTGATGAGGGGTGTGTTGGCGGGAGTGGGAGCGGGGAAAGGGTCGGGCGGCGGTGAGGACAAGGACGGAGCCCAAGACAGAGGTAGTGACGGACGCGAGGGTGGCGGCGCGGATGGACACCGACGCACGTGAGGCGGGAAGGGCTGGGCGGAAGAAATAGACCAGGAAAATGCTCACACACACAAGTGAAGTGAGAGCACGAGATAAAACCGGGGCGAGGCTTTTCTGGAAGGATGGATGAGGTAGCGGGAGCGGAGGGGAAAATATTATACTATATTTACTCCGTGTTATATTGGAACATTATTTTCAGTGTTTCACCATATAGCAGTGTAAGAGCCTAGCGGCGCATTTATGTACCAGGCCATAACTTGTGAATGAAGGCAGAAAATAACAAATAGAATTCAATTTCACCATCTAAGCCACTATACAAAATAATTAAACTCGAAATGAAACAATTTTGCAATAATAGATGATTCCGGCTTTAAAGGGAGATTTTCTCGAGTTCCAGTTTCTTTTTCAATTTTTTTTCTCAGCAGTCTTATCATTGGGCCTCTTGACTTGCAGGGCCCCGAACAATCGCCCGGTCCGCCCATGCCTAATGCTGTCACTGCCAAAGGCTGCTGTGGGGTGCTACCCACCTCCCGCACTATACCTACGCACGAGGCAGCATTTAAAGTCGGGTGACCACAAAGTCGAGGGGATGCAAGGACTTCGTCGTCCAAATGCATACGTATGTCATGTACCGAGCTGAATCGACTTTACTGAGAATAAGGCAACCTATGTGGATTAGAACTAAAAGTTGTTAATAAATCTGAAAATAACAAAATAATATCTTGGTTCTCTAATCAAATTATTTTGGCTATTAAGAAATTCCCGGGTTTCAATAATTCCAATACCACCCTACAAGAAGAAATCATTTTGTATTCGTAATCAGTGTACCATTTTTTTCTACTATGTAACTTTAATTTTACATTAAGTGCCAAAGAAAGTCACAAATTGAATTGAAATTTTGCCTCCAAGAATGACACCGATCCTCCGAAGAACTTTTGCTCACCGGATCCTTTTTCTTAAATTCACCATTATAAATTTCTTAAATTTCTGGCATTAATCTACAAATTTTATTTAACTTGTAACACTAACTTTTACTATATAAGGTTGAGTTTATATTTGCTTTGCAATGGGACAAAATTGAATATATTTACATCGCATTCATTAAATGTGCCTTCATCAAAGCCTGGAGAGGAACTACTTATACCTTCCGATATCGCAACACCGCCAATTTCGGGGCCCAAGGACGCATGCTTTCGCAGACACTGGGCATGCCACCGCAAGTGAATATCATCCCTCCTCTAAACAGGGTACTTTAAATGTTGAGGGCACGAGAATATAATACTTAAATCTTCTTACGAGTCCACCCAGGAACTAGTGGTGCTTCAAACACATGAACTTTCTCGCATCAGTAACGGTTACGTGGCATTTTCTATCCATATTAACACATCTCAAGTATCACGTCTAAAGCTCAATAAGAATCGTAGCGAATTAGGAGCGAAAATTTCTTTTATTTCAAGGTAATACATCAACTCCCAGTCTACAATCCACTCAAACTTGCGAATTCGAAAAAGGTCAGACACAGAGAGACAGAGAAACACAGCCAAGAGACAGACGTTCGTCGTCAATCGATTTTTCTGTATGAAGGACTCACAAAACATCGATCTGACCAACATGTTAAAAGATATACTACATATAGGTAAGATAAGTTACTACATATAGGAACAAATTTGTCCACTTTTTCCGTTACCAAGGCGCGGCAATAAGAGTTTTTTGTGCAAAAATCGGCGTTTTCATGCAGCTTTTTGCGTATCTGCGTAAGCAGTATGTGAGAAGGTAAATACGGTCACGCTACGCAACTGATCACAGCTCCGATTAACAGCAAGTGGAGACATGTCAAATATTATGGGGAGGGAAACGACTACCTCACATAGATTGGTATTGAAAGCAGTTAGGCTAACGTTTTCAAAAATTTGAAAGGGGTTAAATGTTTCAAGATAATGTAAATTTCTAAAAGCCAAATAAATTGAAAACATTTCATTCAATAATGCCTCATAATTTTAATTGAGTTAATTTCTGCATTGTCAAATCTGTGTGTGACGTACGAGGCAGATAATTATTCTGCGTATGCTTTCTTGAGCTCCCGAATACCTATCCTACACTTTTTTACTATACCTCCATAGTTGAATTAAGAGTAAATGTACCAACGAGCATTGTTTGCAACATTTGAAAACTAGAAATGTTCGCTCCCATGCAAGCATTATTATATTATTACTAGCATATATTATTTAGGAAATTAAAAGGTATAGCCATTATTTTAGCAACGTTTAGTAAATACTTTTATACTTTCCTGCCGAATCACTGGGGGAAATATATGACTAAACATACAATATTTAGGAAAATATATTTTAATCTAATGAATATATTAACAGACTTTTAGAATATGCATACGAATTATTTAATTTTTTTATTAAATTTTATTTTGCCTTCTTTGGCCATTTCGACGTAAATGTCATTTTAATATGTACATGTTTAGATGCCCGTTTTTAATTTATATTTCCGTGTCCTGTATTAAAATTTAACGTTTAAAACGCGGACAGCTTTACTAATAACAGCTGTCCACCGCTGACGCGCGCGCGTGTGTGTATGTATGTGGTATATTTGTATGCTGCGAGAGAGAGAGAGAGAGAGAGAGAGTGTGTGTGGTGTATGTGTGTGTGGGGTGTGCCAGAGAAGAAGATCAATAAAGTTGAAAACATTTATTAATAATGCCTCATAATTTACTTGAGTTAATTTATGCATTTAAATCTATGGTGACGTACGAGGCAGATAATTATTCGCGTATGCTCTGAGCTCCGAAACCTATCTACTTTTTATATACTAATAGTGATAAGAGTAAATGTACAGAGCATTGTTTGCAAAACATTTGAAAAATAGAAATGTCGCTCCAGCAAGCAATTATATTATCTACAGATATATTATTTAGGAAATAAAAGATATAAGCCATTATTTTTAGCACGTTTAGTAAAATACTTTATACTTTCTGCGAATCACTGAGGGAAATATAACAAACATACAAATTAGAAAATATTTTAATCTAATGAATATATTAACAGACTTTAGAATATGCATCGAATTATTTAATTTTTTTATAAATTTTATTTTGCCTTCTTTGGCCATTCGACGTAAATGTCATTTAAATAGTACAGTTAGATGCTCGTTTTAATTTTTTCCGTGTCTGTATTAAAATTTAAGTTTAAACCGGACAGCTTTACAATAACAGCTGTCACACGCTGACTGCGCGCGGTTGTGTGTATGTATGTGGTATATTTGTATTGCTGCGAGAAGAGAGAGAGCGAGAGAAGTGTGTGTGTATGTGTGTGGGTTTGTGTGTGTGTGTGTGTGTGGTGTGTGTGGTGTGTGTGGGGGGGGTGATGGGGTGTGTGTGTGAGTGGGTGTGTGTGTGGGGGGGTGAAAGGGTATGTGTTGTCTGTGAGAGGGGGGGTGTGGGGGGGAAGTGTGGTGGGGGGGGGGAAATGTGTGTGTGAGTGGAATGTGTGTGTAGTGGGGTATGGTGTGTGGAAGTGGGGTATGTGTGTGAGTGTGAGAGTGGGTATGTTGTGTGTGTGAGAGTGGGTATGGTTGTGTTGTGTGAGAGTGGGTATGTGGGTGGGTAGAGTGGGGTAAGTGGTGTGGTGAGAGAGTGGGGTATGTGTGGTGTGAAGTGGGTATGTGTGTGTGTGAGTGGTGTATGTGTGGTGTGAGTGGTTATGTGTGTGTGTGAGTGGTGTAAGTGTGTGTTAGTGGTGTAATTGTGTGGTGTAGTGTGCTATGTGTGTGTGTGGAGTGGTGTAGTGTTTGTGATCGGTGTAGTGTGTGGTGTGTGTGGGGTTATGTGTGGGTGTGAGTGTGTATGTGTGTGTAGTGGTGTGTGTGTGGTGGTGTATGTGTGTGGGTTGTGTATATGTGTGGGTGCTTATATGTGTGGGTGGTGTATGTGTGTGGGTGGATGTTGTGTGGGTGGTGTATGTGTGAGAGTGGAGTATGTGTGTGGGAGTGGGGTATGGTGATGTGTGAGTGGGGTATGTGTGTAGTGGGGTAAGGGCTGTTGTGAGTGGGTTGTGTGTGTGAGTGGGGTATGTGTGTTGGGGGGTATGTCTTGGTGAGTGGGGTATGTGTGTGTGAGTGGGTATGTGTGTGTGAGTGGGTTAATGTGTGTGTGAGTGGTATGTGTGTGTGAGTTGGGTATGTGTGTGTGATGGGGTATGTGTGGTGTGAGTGGGGTTAAGTGTGTGTGAGTGGGGTGTGTGAGGGGGTAATGTGTGTGTGAGTGGGGTATGTGTGTTGATGGTGTAATGTGTGTGTGAGTGGTGTGTTGTGGGTGGTGTATGTTGTGTGGTGTAGTGTTGGGTGGTGTATGTGTGTGTGGTGTATTTGTGTGGTGTTATGTTGTGTGCGGGTGGTGTGTGGCGGTGTGTTGTGTGTTGCGGT